>NW_019104799.1:21144-40068 GCF_001995035.1 Momordica charantia | reverse complement strand
AGCATATCTATGAGAAAACCTGCAAGTCAGGTCCCACCATCAATGCACGATAAAAGAAAGAGAGAGAAGAGAAAAGGAGCGACGTACCTTCAGAGTGGACTGGGGAAAGGAGCGGTGAAAGTGACCTCGAAGGACCCCGAAGTCGAACATCTTCTCGTAGAAGGCAACGTGCCCTTCGGGAGGGGGGGTTATGTACAGTCTCGTCGTGCCTAGGAAATCTCATGCCAATAAAGTGGGCAATCTCATATCTATCCCTAAAGAAGGCTAGCGACCCTTCCTCCAGCTTGGAAGGGCTGTCGGCTGGTCTTTCTGGAGATTTAGAGGGAGGGACGTAGGGTTGAATTTCCATACCATAGGGAAGGTTGTCCCTCTTGGGTGTGTTGCCCTAAACTCGTAGTTTATGTAAAAACAAATGTATATTCAATAAATTTGTTGTTGAATTCATAGCCTTGCATTGTCCAAAATCCAATAAACTAAACATCCAAGGTTATTATCATATAACTGGGACAGTATATCTATTGGGTATATATTTGATATACTGGGTATATATTTGATATACCCCTAATATACTAGGTATATTTTTGATATACCCCTGATATACAAGTGGATAATGTTCCGTGAATAACCTAAAGGGTTTATAGTATATGGATAAGGTTGGATACCTTATCCTGGCAACACTATAGATACGGTCCACTCTGTAAATGTTACAACCTTATCCTGGCAACACTATGGATACGGTCCACTCTGTAAATGTTACAGATGACTCGATCCAGGTCGTTTGTGTGGAGACATGCAAGTGGGGGTATCCTATACAATGAGTTTGTATAAGATCGGACCACGAAATAGTCAATCTTTAAATATAACACCGTTAACTAACAGATTGTTATTTCTTAGGATGACCAGACAACTCATTCTCAATCTTAAGTGAGTTATGGACTCCTGCCTGTAAGGTCTCGTCCTTTGATCTGTATGGGTCAGAGTGGCACGAGTTGCCGACTCAATATTCCTACCATTTTGGGGACGAGACTGAGTGGGGAGCTGAGAACATAACTTCACAAGATGAAATTCACTCCTCCCCGACCTTAGAGGAGTAGATGACTGTTCTCTTAATTACTGACTTTGGGACTTGAACAAGGGGCCCCACCCTCTCACTGGCCTGAGAGGGACTTCCAGTTACTGGTCGGACCATAACCGGGTTGTTCATTAGAGGAGCAGTGATATTTAAGGAGCAAGATGTAACTCAGGGATAAAACGATAATTTGACCCAGCTTGAGTTACGAGCACTTGTGAAGGATTGACTTGTCATTAATGGTCGTATATCCGTGGACACGAAAACATTCTGCAGTGAGAAGAGTGCAACTAAAGGTCTTTAGTGGAATGACCCGTAGTTAACGAATGTTGATTAACTCGGTCAATGATTTGATCGATTAATCTCGTATCGTTAGAGCTTCTGATCTGTAGATCCATTAGGTCCCTTGCTAGCTCATAACTGGTAAAACGAGGATCAAGTTTTTTGAAGAATTTGAACTGTTCAAATTGCACAAGGAAATATATATATATATATATATATTGATGCATTATAATATATAGTTCATTCTAAATTGAAACTATATATTATGAGAGAAATTATTTGAATGAGATTCAAATATAATTAATATGAATTGGATTCATATTAAAACTATAGGTTAAAAATTAATGCACATAAGATCTACATTAAATCTATAGGTTATACAATAGAGAATATGATTTAATTAAATATGAAATATTTAATTAACTATTAAATAATTAATTGTTAAGTATTTAATATTATATTTAATTAATTACTTATTAATAGGATTAATAATTATTAATTATTAATTTGATTAATAATTATGTAATATATTAATAATATTAATTTTAATTAATGTTATTAAATTATTAACTCCCCTCATTTTAGCAAGGGAGTGGGGAGTTTGATATTTGTTTTGAAAGCAGTTTTATTCTGCTGGAAGAACAGAACAGTGAAACACACAGAACTCCTGGGAAATTTCTCTCAATCTCGATCTCTCTCAATTCTCCCTCTCGTTTCAAACAAACGCTCCCATAAGCGTGTAATCGAGTTCAAGAGGATAGCACGGAAGATTTGGTGGTGGTGTTCGGGTGGAAATTAACTTGTATAAGAGTTCTTCAAAGGTAATAACATTTTTCCCTTGTGTTTTCATTTTTGAACATCTTTGATTTTGTTTCTCAAAATTGATGAACGATGTTCCGCTTCCGCTCCGGGATTCACATCCCATCAGTCCGCACTAGCATGGGAAGAGGACCTATCACTAGAGGTGCCACCCAAGGCTACTCCCTCAGGGCACACCCTACCACTAGGTGAGGCAACGGGATGGGAACCCCCTAGGGGCGATCTTAAGCTCTCCACCGAGATTGCCCTCCTATACTTAGAGCTACCACTACACCTATCCGACATTTCTAACTACAACGAATTTACAAAGAAGGGACGAGCTACTAACCTCAACGCGAGAGTACAGAAAAATCTTAGAAGCGTGGAATGGAGAAGAAGCCCTCGAGTATAGGGCGAGATCCTTACCATACACGTGTCCTCTGCAGACAGTTCATATTACGGGTCAAATCGATGGTTAGGGGCTCAAGAGTGCCTCGAGAACCGCATCCGACGTGAAACTCTTGGGCGGCTATTGAATGCTTCTGTCGGAGCGCTCAATTGGTCCACGTCATCCATAAACCGCTCGGAGAGAAGGTAAAAAAATAAAAAATAGGTCATCTACATTCCCGCCAACGTCTCTCAGGTGAGTGACCCATCACCCGACCTAAGAGGGGGACAATGTTAGGGGTCAAACTGCTCACAGCCGACTTGTTCAGCCAAAGCCAAAAAGCATTGACCTTATAGGTCGGCCTTAGTAACTTGGTGGGAGGGGTAGAGCACCAAACCTAACCTTTCCTACCGCAACAGGGAAGGGACCGGTCAACAGCAAGGACCGGAGGTCACTCAGGAGAGCCCTGCCTGAGTAGGGGAATACCCTAATGGTGTTGGGTGTGTTGCCCTAAACTCGTAGTTTGTATTTATGTAAAAACAAATGTATTTTCAATAAAGTTTTATTCAATAAATTTGTTGTTGAATTCATAGCATTGCATTGTCCAAAATCCAATAAACTAAACATCCAAGGTTATTATCATGTAACCGGGACAGTATATCTATTGGGTATATATTTGATATACTGGGTATATATTTGATATATCCCTAATATACTAGGTATATATTTGATATACCCCTGATATACAAGTGGATAATGTTCTGTGAATAACCTAAAGGGTCTATAGTCACTACAACAAATATCACATACGATAGCATCGAAAAAACGCTATCATAGACTTTCTATAACATTTTTGAGACGCGGTGGTAGGCGATGTTATTAAAAGTCTGAGACTTTCCATAGCGTTTTTTTCATGCTATTATCAACGTTATAGAAAGTTCAATTCTAATTGCATATTTTCAATGTTATAAATTCTTTCCATAGCGTTGATGAAAACGCTATTATAAATTTTATATAGCTTTTAAAAAACGCTATAAAAGACGTTTTATAGCTTGTCATATACGCTATAGTTGATATTCCATAGCATTTTATATAGCATCGTTTTTACGATATTATAAAGATTTCATAACGTTTTTTTTCAAACGATGCGGTAGCCGATGTTATGGAAAGTTTCTGACTTTTTATAGCATTTTTTTGTAATTATGCTAAACGCTATTAAATATTACATAATTATGCTATTATTAATTTTTAATAGTTGTCATAAAGTGCTGTGACAAAATTTTTAACTTTGCAAAAATGCTATAGAAATGTTTTCATAGCGTTTTTTTTTTTATTTATATTTGCAGCATTATATTCATATTCCAAAAAAGAACCTAATTTGAGATATTTTTCATAAAGGGAACCTAATTTCATATTCTCAAAAAGTACATAAATACAAAATCTTCAAATTTCAAGAACGTACGCATCATAAAAAAGTTCAGATCCCAAGCTATATATGAAGCTAAATAAAATACATGAATGTAGCTGAGACATTTAAAGGAGTTCATTGTTGTGAAAAACTGAATAGATAATTAGAAACAGGACCCAAAAAGTACTGCCAAGGAGTGCCAAATATCCCCCACCTACAAAAAAACCAAAATAATATATATTTGTAAGATCAAACTTTATTTTTGCTTCCACACAAACTAAACGAAATTAAACTCAAATAAAAATTTACTTACATATTTATATTTTTACTTTATCAACAAGCCAAACAATCGTAGTACCTACAACATCATCAATAACCATCATATCGGATGTGGGCCTCCATAAATACGGATTTGGTTTTTTCACTGTATCAACCCACACTCGTACAACATTTGGACCGAGAGGGATGTGATGCACAAGAAATGATGGATCATTGGAAGACCATCTTCCTTTAGCAATTACTTCTCCAAAACAATTCCAGTCGAGCAACATGCACTTTCGCGGAGCATTATTATTGATGGTAACACTCTAATTTCACCAATAAAGAAAATCTCAGAGTAATAAATTTATGTACTAGTTCAATACAAGCTTACATATAATACTAAACATACTAGTGGAGAACTTAACTTTGTTGGTGGAACATGTGCTGACGTCGATACATTTGCAGTATGATTGGAATTTTGTTCGCTTGACTTGGCCTATATGTACAAAGTATAGAAATGATGGAGTTTGAAAGAATCATTTAAAATACCAAAGACTAAGTAACTTTACCTTATCTGCTAGTAGGGAAGATATCAAATACTTCAACTCAGTCATTTCTGATGTCATTCGGTCGCATCGTTCTTGAAGAAAAGTAATAGTATTATCATTTTGACTCATAGACAAAAACTTTGATTTTGTCACTCCATGTCCATATCCTCTTACATAACCACGATCAGGACCCAATGCTTTACTGATTGCATCATCTACCACATTATTGTCAGTACTCATACCTTCATGACTCGTATTCTGATCCAAACGCTCATAACATTACGTTTCAAAACACCCACGAGATTAAAGATATTAAATAGCTTTCAAAAACTACCATTGATAAACTAACACACTCAATAATACATATCAACTTTATATCTACAAAACCACACAATGAACAACCTCACAAGAAGAAAACAAACTCAATTATAGTCTATGGAAAAGGGGGGAGTCATAATAAAAACATCTAGATACACTAAACTTAAAACATCTAATTGAGATGAACTACATATTCGGAAAAGTCAATCACAACTAATGATACCAACAAACTCAACATAACCACAAGAAGACAACAACATCTAGATGCAATAAACTTAAAACACCTAATTGAGATGAACTACATATTCACAAAAGTCATTCACAACTAATGATACCAACAAACTCAACATAACCATAAGAAGACAACAAACCCAAGACTACCACTAATAGTGAACTCCACAAAGAAGAACAGTCATACACAAAGATAGCATAATGATAGTCTATGGAGGGGGGTGGGTCATAATAAAAACGTCTAGATGCAATAAACTTAAAACACCTAATTGAGATGAACTACATATTCACAATGACAGTTCATTTGGGGGAGGGTAATCATAAGACATGGATACACTATTACATACTATGGTCTCAGCAACTTCTTAGTTAACGGGCTGTCCATCCTTTCTCATGTGTGCTTTTGTCCACACTATTACTCGCGTAACCTTATTTGGAGTAGAAGAGCTATTTCTCTACGTGTATAAATAATTAAAAGTTATTTAGTTATGTCATATGTAATACTAATTATCAAAATTATGTATCTAATACCATCTCTTCTGCCAGTCGAGCATATCCTTTATGACTACAAGTGTGTGGTAGCTGTTTTTTCTTCATCTCCTTGAATTTTTCACTCTTCGCCTAATAATGATGTTTAAAGTGTTAATACATACCTACATGTGAATAAGAAACAAAGAAACAATATGTTTTCATACCAAGAATTTAGCACTTGTCTTCTCCTTCACGAAATCCATCCAATCATCCATTGAAGAAATATTGTCTGGCTTTAGTTTAGCCAACTTCTCATTAGTTGAAGCAGTTTGAATTTGACTTACCAATCGAGATTTGCTTGCCCTCCAAACTTATTAAAAGATATGCTTAGCTTTGATTGTGGCTCAACTGCTATTGTTTTCATTTTGGTAGGTCCTCTTCTTTTTTTAGGTTCTAGTTCTTTGGTAGGAGGTTCAGACCCTTCTCCATTTTCCTCTGTCTCAATATGAACCTCCTCGATGGGTGTTAACCTATGAAGTGCTCCCCTTGTTCAAGTAGTAGGAGAATCTAGTACATTAGGTTGCCTTGTAGGGTTCTCGTGTAGCTCATTAGGGTTGGGATGATCACATGAGTTTCCGTTTCTTCATGTATGTGTGTGGGAGGAGTCATGGGTGGACTATCCGTACCATTTTCATGATTTGGGTTTTCAGAAACAGGTGAGATCTCACTTTCTCTCACTCCACTATACTCCCCAATATTTACGTCATCCACTATCTTTCTTTTAACACTTTTTGGCAATGGCTGAATGGATGATGCATTGTCGTCACAGTCGGTTAAGTCCATACTAAAGGACGTTGCAAATCTCCAAAAATTCTTTTCAGCATTGCGCTCAGAACGTCGTGGTTCAACGACATATGGTCCTGTAGTTGACGACCTCTTCCATTTCTTGAGAATGCCCTTCCTTTTTAGCAAGTCCTAAAGAAACAAATTGTAAATTAAAGCTAACTTACCGGTGCATTTGTCTTCATGATGCCAAATCGTAAATTGTCGGGCCTATGAATTTTACCTGAAACAGAAAATACTAAATGACATAATAAGAGTTAAAACAACACACAAATAAATTATCATATTCATATTCACCTTTACAAAATACCTACAAACTTGCCAATATACAAAATGGTCACTASYGTTATCAAAATATGACATATTAATCCTACATTTGTGCAAGTTTACAAAATGGTCACTAGTGTTATCATATACAAAATGGTCATTAGTCTTGCAAATTTACAAATATTGTGACATAACACTACATTTGTGCAAGTTTACAAAATGGTCACTAGTGTTATCAAATAAAGGTGCCTTTACAATCATCTCGTGTATAGTTGCATTCTTTAAAATCTACATCAGTTTCTTTGAGTGTAGCAAATTGTTGTCCTTCACCCACAAAACTTGTGTGTGCATTCTCATCATACTTGTCTAACTCAYAAAACCCCCTAGGAGGTGCTTTTAATAAAACATACCAATTAGATRTGGCATGTTCTCTGGCGTAAAATACTTGTTTCGCTTGTGATGTAAGAATAAATGGTTCTTTTTCAAATTGACTTTGACTTTGATGCAAGTTAACCAATGTAAATCCATCTTCGATTTTAATTCTATTATGGAGTTTTGCCCAATCACACTTAAATAGTGGGAGTCGATAGATATAATAACCTAGTAAGAGAATTTCTGTCAGAACTCCATAATACATAACCAGATCAACAATCGGAACTCCATCTATAGCACTTGATCTACATAACGTAGTCGCCTCAATAGAAACACCACTATTTTGAGTTGACCTTTAAATGCTCTTTATGTGAAACCGTTGCCCATTTATGATGTACCCTGAATAAGACATCGCACTCTTCCGTGGTCCATTGGCAAGCCACTTTAATAAATTTGAATGCATCGTGTTATCAGAATCTAACGAAATCTATTCCAATRAAAAATCACATATTTAGAATCACTAGTGATAACTACACTATCCGTGGAAGCGCATAGTATATTACCTTGTCTTTCAACCAAAGTGGAAATTCCATTGTGTGAACCTTCATTAGAAGATTGTTGTCAGCACYCAATCTTCTATTCGAACTCAACAACTTCGTTTTATGCATCCTTATATATATTGATGAACCACACATTAATATTTGTATTACATTCGCTCAATGCTAATGGGCAAATAAAATGCTCACTCTATATATGGTTCCACCATGGCTGAGTTGAACAACACTATTGATGAGCTATTTGGAGTACATCATCAGATAATATAATTTGGGATCCAGATGATATAGGACGGCCTTCAAGAATGACATCGTTGTTGAACTCCTCATTACGACATTCTCTGCTGTCAAGTTCCGGTGAATCTTTGACACAATTCTTATAAAAATGAATGCACTCATTAGCTAAATAACGCTCTGCAATGCATCCTTCTGGACGTGAATTATTCTTAACATACCTCTTCAACGTCTTCATGTATCTAAAAATATCACAATACATGTAAGATGCTCAAGATTTCCAACTAATGGACACTTAAAGTTTAGACTGTGATAAATAACACACCTTTCAAAGGGATACGTCCAACGAAATTGAACTGACCCACATAATCTAACTTCACGTCCTAAATGAACGACCAAATGAATCATGATGTCAAAGAACGAAGGAGGAAAAAACCTCTCCAAAAGGCATAATGCATGAATCACTTTTTTTTCAACCTCCAACATATTTTCTCTATCAATCATACATTGGCAAATTTTATTGAAAAATACACATAATCGTGTGATTGATTTTCTTGCACCTTTTAGAAGCATTCCTCTAATTACAACAGGTAGAAGTTGTTGCATTAACACATGATAATCATGAGACTTCATTCCAGTTATCTTGCACTCTTTCAATGAAACACAATTTGAAATGTTTGAACTGTATCCATCAGGTAACTTCAAGTCAAATAACCTCCTTAAAAATAATTGCTTTTCAGATCTTGACAATGTGTGTGGAGCCGGAGGAAGGTAAACTCGACCCCCACGCTCTTCTGGGTGTAAGTCATGTCGTATATTCATATCTTGTAAATCTTTYCGAGCATTGAGGCCATCTTTCGACTTTCCACTAATATCTAACAATGTACTAACAATGCTCTCACATACATTCTTCTCAACATGCATTACGTCCAAATTGTGGCGCAACACAAGTTCCTATAATATTGGTGGACAACAAATGAAGTTAGTAAACGATGTATGTCTTCAAGTTAGATCAAATATACAATGATAGTATAAAGATGCTTTTACCTTCCAATATGGTAGCTCGAAGAATATAGATCGTTTCTTCCACAATTCGTTTATCCCTTTATGTTTCTTTTTGTTTTTTCTTCTCACACTTCCCCTAATGGTTTAAAAAATCTTTAAGTTCACCTTAAATTGCATTTCCGTTCATGATTCTAGGAGCTTGTCGTTCTTCCAATATGCCATTAAACCAAGACTTCTTCCTTCTATATGGATGAGACGAAGGTAAGAATCGTCTATGGCCCATAAAACATACTTTCTTGCTATTGTACAACCATTCAGCTTGTGTGTGCTCCCCGCAAATAGGACATGCAGTTTTGCCTTTCGTTATGCACCCGACAAGATTTCCATAAGCTGGAAAATCATTTATAGTCCACATAAGAATGGCTCTTAGATTGAATTTTGATTTGCTTGCTGCATCATAAGCTTTCACTCCATTCCATAACTTTTTCAAGTCATCAATTAATGGTTCCAAGTAAACATCAATGTCGTTACCAAGTTGCTTGGGACCAAGAATTAATAACGCCAGAATTATGTTCTTCTTTGCCATACATAGTCATGGAGGTAGGTTGTATGTCACAAGCATTACTGGCCAACAACTATATATGTACTACTAATGTTAAAATATGGGTTAAAACCATCAGTGGATAGGTCAAATCGTAAGTTGCGTGAATCACTAGAAAAATCTGGCCATTTTACATCAACTGACTCCCATGACACACTATCAACTGGATGGTGCATCTTTCCATCATTGCTYTTATGATCTATATGCCACCGTACTAATTCAGCTACTTCATGARTTCTGAACATTCGTCTAAGTCTTGGGATGAGAGGAAAATACCTTAGCACTTTAGCAGGAACACCTCGTTTCATTCACCTGGTGCACTTATCTACCATCCATCGAGAATGTGAACAAATTGGGCAACTATCCAAACTTTGTTCTCCTTAGTAAATAAGCAACAGTCATTCACACAGGCATGAATTTTTCTGTATCCTAAATCAAATACTTGTAAGAACTTCTTCACTTCATAGGTAGACTTGGGGATGATATTATCAGGGGGTAGAATGTCATGTAAGARCTCTAAAAGACTTGTAAAACTCTTATCAGTCCAATCATTAGCACCCTTAATCTTATATAAGGATGCAACAGCTGACAATTTTGTATATTTTGTACACGATGGATACAATGGAGTGTTCGCATTAGAAAATTTTTTGGTGAAAGCCTTGTATGTAGAAGGTCGAGGTTCATCAATTGGTTCGTCTTCTACAAGTGAAGCATTACTAAAAGTTTCACCATTAAACAAATAATGGCATCCAATTGAAGACAATTCTTCACCATGATGATACTGAATCTTATAAGTCAAATCCATACCTTTAATAACCAAATGTTCATACACAGAATCAAAGGTTTGGTGATTCATGTTCCTACATATCTTGCAGGGACATAATATTTTGTCCACCCCATCCGACTTACTTTTCACTTGTTCGACAAAGTTCCATGCACCCCGCAAGGATTCATCAGTAGCTCTATAAATTAAAAAATAAAACTCAACAAATTAATATAACCAATTTGTTTAAGCTATTACTAATTAATATTTGACATACTCATACATGTTCAAATGAATYCAATCTTTATCAAACATTCTTCCAGACAAAATTGCTTTAAGGACAAAATGATACAAAAGAGTTCCAATATCTTAATTCACTTCATCACAGAAACAAAATTCATAATCCAAACTTGCCATTCTAATTCAGAATCCAACAATTTCATTACCTTCGCAAAGTAATCCTTCTTGACTCTCTATAAACAATTTGATGTCCCCACAAATCAAATGCCTTGAATTTTGTTTTTCAATACTCAACTCCTCTGATGTTGGGTACTAGGTACAATGGTGCAGATCAATTAGCCTCTACAAACAAAATCAAACCAAACCAAAGAAATAAATAATTTTGGGCCTAGAAATAAAACACAACAAAAAGTTTGGCATTAAGAAGGAAAATAATCCAAGGAAATCAGGTTAGACTGACAATTTAGAAACAAATCAGTCTCAGGTTATAAAAAGTATTATTTGTTGTAGTAATAATATCATGGAATAATCTTGAAAAAGAAGACAGAAAACCCAACCTTGATAATCTTCCTTCTCGGACACGATTCAGCGACCTTCAAAACTCTTGTTGAAGGACTTATAAAAGATCTGAACTCCACGAAAACAAAAAAGTTAAGACATGTAAATTATAGGTTCAGATGTAGAATATTCTCATTAGATCTTAATCTGTAGTAAGGAAATGAAGGCATAAAAAACTCAAACCAATAACATAAATCTCACTCTCTAGATTAAGTTTCAAAAATCAAACTCTCCTCGCGACCCATCTTCTTCAAATCTAACACTTCAGATTAAGGTAGAAATAGATAAATAATAAAGATAACAAAACACATAACTAGTAATTTACATACCAGAAAAATAAGCCACACAATACCATAGAGCATATCAGTAATTTTTTATTTTTTCCCTATCATGACCACATGAATAGAATTCAAGGAAAGWACATAAATTGCATAACTCTCACAAAAATTCTAGAAACAATTTGCTATCTTAGCAACATTATCTAGATAATAATCTATATTTTGCAAAAAAAAAGCTCATAAATGTTTCATTGCATAAACAATCTAACCATCAWCTCCTCATTCAGCCAATTACCTCGGTCTAAACATAATCTCTATCCAAATRGGACAACACAATAATAAACCATTATCGATGGGGAAAAAACACTCCCCTTTACTTGTCAAKATGTTTATCTTTGTTGAATTAGCAAAGAAAAATGACAAGGGAACAAATTATGTATACAAAAAATAATTCACAATGACCATTACTTTCTGAACGAAATTCTTGTCAAGTCTTCCCTCGCACCTCAAGTCCTTGAAAAAGGCATCYTTCCCTGTACAGAATCAGTTGGGAATATTGCAGACAAAGAAGGTAAAKCAACACCAACTAGCAGAGCTACTTCCACCTCTTCTTTATGTGATCTATCTGCAATTTTTGGCCTAAAATGAAGCTTTTGGCGAACAGATTGATTTGGAGATAATAGGAAGTGTCAAAGATGCCCAAGCTTTTGCACACCATCAAGCAAATAAAAAAACTGGTACGTGAGTGTTTATTTGTTCTATGACCATTAGTTGAATAATTATAGCATATCCGATAACGTATCGAAATCCTATGCCCGAATAATGAAGTATATAATAAGAGATCATGTTTAGCTAGCTAATCAATTAAATTCTACCTATGATAATTATTTATTGTTTAGATAGAGTTTAGGCAAAACACAAATTCTTTAAGATCACAAATGCAAGTCCAGGGGAAAACTCAAAGTCCTTTTTCATTTGGGACATACACATTCAACAAAAAGTCAGGAAGTTGAGCATTTAATAGGCCCGTGAACCCTAAGTTTCATAGATAAAATCATTGATGCCAACGTAAAATATGTTATTAAATGCCAGACAACGCAAGTTCAGAAGCATGACCATATAAATTGCAAGTTACTTACAAAACGGAAGAAAATCACTACTGTTAATGCACAAACACCTCTAAGGAGAATATGAAGGCCACTACTCAACGGTTTTCTGCTCAATAATGGAAACTTTTAATAGAATACAAATCAATAACATTTTTAGCACAATCAAACAAAAGAGATTGAATCAAACCTTTAAAAATCTCACAYTGAAAAAAGGGAAAAGAAAATGGAGACCTCAAGGAAACTACAGTGAACCTACTCTCCCTCCTAAACAAACCTAGGTTATTAACACTACGCTCGGTACTACTAAAGAAGAGAAGTTTAAAGGTATAYGGGTTACACTAGCTCATCCTCTATTTTTTTAATAGTGTTATTCCCAATCGCAAGAGTAACAGTAACTAGCTGTTTTGTTTCAGCCCTCATTTTGCTTATGCCAATTTAAGAATCCTAAAGYCTCAGCCTCCTTTTTCTCAATGATTTGTCATCCTTAAGTCTTACATATATAACAAAATCCCTTTGTCTTMTTTTTGCCACAATCTCTTATTCTGATGGTGACCTATTTGTTGATTTTGGTAAAGAATTGATAATGTACGAGAACGCGTATTTATCTTAAAAGAAAGTCGCATTATTACAAATTCTTTCTACCTCTCTAAGAAATCTCTCAAAAATATTTTAAGAATGATGAATAAAAAACCACTACAACCCAAAACAACACCATTTAAGGGAACACAACACTCCAACCCATAAAAAAGCAAGCCAGTCACCACACATTTAGAGAAACCATCCACCGCTTGAAAATCATAAAAACACAAAAAAGAAAAATCAGCCACCAACTTGTCAAACACACACATATAATCTGGAAACCCAAATCAAAGAAACAAATCAAGATTGGGAAATAGAAAAGCGACAGAGGTCAAAATTAGTAGTAGAAGCAAAAATAATAGAGAAACGAACTCGAAGAGAACGAAKACGAGCAATTTCTCTGAGACGCCCTGCACGACTCCTTCAACWGTTGTGAGGTGTATATTAGAGATTGAAACTTAAAAATGCAATATGTTTTTACACCAAAAGCGAAAAAATCCTTAAATTATAAATTGAAGAGTTTGGAACATTGGACATGGAACAAAGAGAGTGAAGCGACAAACAAAGCAAGTGCAGTGAAGGGGGTGTGTGGACTTGGAGAACTCGACGACGAACTTGTAGATACCGATAGAAGCAGCGGGGGAGACGTGCGGATACTGGAGAACTTGACGGCAGCGGCGTGTGGATACCTAGAGATCCCGAGGGCGTGGGCGAACAGCCGAACACGAAGAGGATTGCTTTGCACAGAGAGAATGTCGAATGAAGGATACGATACTTTTTCATGATAGGGGAAAAATGAGGGAAGAAAAAGGAGGTTTTGCTCTTCACATTGGTGACGCTACAAATTTCACGGGAGAACTGGAAAAAATTGGCCACCTTTTTTTTTTATTTCTTCCATAGCTTATTTTTTCAAAATGCTATCTCACATAGCTCTAAATAACTATATTTCTTGCAGTGAGTATATGGATAAGGCTGGATACCTTATCCTGACAACACTATGGATACGGTCCACTCTGTAAATGTTACAGACGACTCTATCCAGGTCGTTCGCGTGTAGCCAATCTTTAGATGTAATACCGTTAACTAACAGATTGCTATTTCTTAGGATGATCAGGCAACTCATTCTCAATCCTGAATGAGTTATGTACTCCTGCCCGTGAGGGCTCATCCTTTGATCTATATGGGTGAGAGTGGTCCGAGTCGCCGACTTAATATTCCTATCATTTTGGGGATGAGACTGAGTGGGGAGCTGGGAACATAACTTCACAAGATGGAATTCACTCCTCCCCGACTTTAAGCAGTAGATGAGTGTTCTCTTAAATGCTGACTCCGGGACTTGAACAAGGGGCCCCACCCTCTCACTGGCCCGAGAGGGACTTCCGGTTATTGGTCGGATTAAAACCAGGTTGTTCATTAGATGAGCAGCGGTATTTCAGGAGCAAGATGTAACACAAGGATAAAACGGTAATTTGACCCATATGTGGTTACGAACACTCGTGAAGGATTGACTTGTCATTAATGGTCGTATATCCGTGGACACGAAAACATTCTACAGTGAGAAGAGTGCAGTTGCAGGTCCTTAGTGGACTGACCCGTAGTTAACGAATGTTGATTAACTCGGTCAATGAGTTTGACCGATTAATCTCGCATCGTTGAAGCTTCTGATCTGTAGGTCCATCAGGTCCCCTTGCTAGCTCATAACGGGTAAACGAGGATCAAGTTTTTTGGAAAATTTTGAAATGTACAAATTGCTCCAGGGATTATATGTATAGTGATACATTATAATATATAGTTAATTCTAATTAAAACTATATATTATGAGAGAAATTATTTGAATGTGATTCAAATAAAATTAATACGAATATGATGTGCCTAAGATGGATATTACAACTATAGAATATGATTCTATTTTTGTAATAAATAATTAACTGTTAATTATTTATTTGATTTATATATATATATATATATATATATATATATATATTAATTATTAATTTGATTAATAATTAATAATTATTTATTAATTAATATGATTAATTAATTAAATATATATATATTAATTATTATTATTTATTAGTAATATTAATATATATAATTAATATATAACAAGGGAGTAGGGAGTTAAGTGACGTGGGTAACGTCACAGCTTCTTTTATTTTGGTTTTTCAGAAAGGTTTTGATAGAACTGAACAGAGACTCTCAAGTTTTTCTCTCAATCACACTCTCTCAATTCTCCATCACGTTCCAAACCGACGCTCCCACAAGCAAGATCGTCGCACCTTGAGGAAAGTAAGGAAGTTCTATTGGTGATGTTCTGGTTAATCCATTGAAGAAGCATTCTTCAAAGGTAAGGAAACCTTTTCTTTCCCCTGTATTTTACTTTTGAACATTGAGTTTTGATTCTCAAAATTGATGAACGAAGATCATCGCTTCCGCTGCGGGATTCACATCCCATCAGATGGGATGGTTATCTACCCCTTCAACCGTTATAAATACACCACTCCACCATGGGCCCACGTATGAAAATCTGTTTGACGCTGATCTGTTGAGCTCAGACTATATACTAACTTGGGCGTCGGAGTGGCTTACCTCCTCGCAGGTACCATAGGAATCGCTCTAAGTGCCGCCGGCCGACCTCCCAGGTCGTCATCTATGCCTTGGCATATTTTTTGCATAAACAGTTCTTTATGCCTTTGGTAAACACTATAATTTGTATTATCGACAAAGATCAATTTGCTAACTCGTTTTTTTTATGATATTTTTTCTTTAATTTTGGTTTATGATATTTTCTCTTTGATTTTTGGTTTTAATTAAAATTATTGATGTAAATTTCTACCAAGTGTCAGAGATCGACCTCGACTCTTCTCTAACGAGCTGTTGTAGAGTGAGCTGGAGAGGGGAGACGTCCCCAGCAACCTAAAGCAGACGAGATGGAGAGGGAAGACCTCTCGGGCAAGTTGAGGCAGAACGAGGTGGAGGGGGGAGATCTGCAAAAATAATTTAAGCACTCTGACGCTCAAGTTAGTAAGTTCGAGCTGAGTAAATCAACTTAATACAAAAATTGCATACCTTATTGAGTGAAGTGAAGGTGTATTTATAGGAGTTTGAAGGGTAGTTATCCATCCCATCAACTGGTTTCCCTGGGTGGGTGAACTATGTACTGTTGACAGAACTGCATGACGTCAGAGCTTGTCCCTGAAGAGCTCTTCCATAGATGAGTTTAAGAGCTTGGCGGTAGATAAGCTTAAAATCTCTTCCGTAGATGAGCTTATAGGCTCTTTTGTAGATGAGCTTAGGAGCTCGATGGTAAGATGAGCTTAAAACCATTTTCCTAGACGAGCTCAGCAGTAGATGAGTCTAGGAGCTCTTCCATATATGAGCTTAGGAGCTTGGTGGTAAGATGAGCTTAAAACCACTTTCGTAGATGAGCTCAACAGTAGAAGAGTCTAGGAGCTCTTCCGTATATGAGCTTAGGAGCTGAACGATAGATGAGCTTAAGAGCTTTTTCGTAGATGAGTTTGGGAGCTCTTCTTTAGATGAGCTTAGGAGGTCGGTCGCTAACAAACATCAAGTATGAGCAATGTGCTTTGAAGGATTTGAATTGAATCGTTAAGCTTGAAGCATTTTCTCCAATTCTTGTGGAATATGACTCGTATTGATTGTAATTAACCTTGTTGCTTGAGCAAATATGATATTTCATATCGACATTGAAATTTAAATTCGAAAATGAAACGATTTAGAAGGAGAAGTTATTTAGTATAGTATGATATGTGAGAAGTAGTTTTAAGTTGTCAAATCATGAGACTTTTCAAACTCTCTAATATCAAATAGAATTTTTCCATTCACTCTCAAAAATTCAAAATTCTTCCGTTTTGCAGATGACTAAGAAGAGGAAAATACAATTGTGCACACCAATTACTCCACCATGACTACTTATACAATTTTTTTTTGTTGCATTTTATATTTAATGAAGTATGATATAAAGTAAGATATTGTAGGTTAAAAGACACTAAATGGTATTTCTAAAAAAACAAAAAAAAAACAAAAAAAACAACGAAACAAAACTAGACTTAAAATAATCAAATGTATTTGGTTGGTAATCTGAAAATGAGAGATTCTAGTAAAAACTATATTACATGTTTTCAGATAGGTAAGGTAGCAGATTTGAAAATAGAATCTCAATTTAAAAAATTGTTTAAGGTGGTTAGTAATATGTTCGTAAACTAATATTAATTAATTTATTGACATATATATTATAAATTTTGTATAATTATAATTTTATAATATTATATAATCTAATATATTATAATTTACATGTTTTTATTTTAATAAAAAAAAATGAAACGAGTTTAAACCGTAAAATAGTGTATTTATCAAAAAAAAAATTATCTAATTTTAGATCTTAAAGTTTCAAATTCAAAATCCAAAAAATTGAAAACGTTGTTTTATAATTTCCTCTTTGATCATAGAATCCGACAATAGTTTTAAAAAATGAATATGTCAAATAGATATTCATTTTTAGTAAATCTGAAAATAATAAATAGAATTCAGATTTCATACCAAAAAAATACCCTAATTAACTTTAATTTTTGATGGGAATGACTAACCCATCTTATTAGTTATCAGACATTTTAATCTTGACCCATATTATTTGTTGTCTGTACTTAAGAAAACTTCAATCTTTTTGGGATGTTTGAGGCAAGGACTTATGAGGGGGGAGTTGAGAGTGTTTATGCAAAGGTTTGCACAACGTTGTTTTACGAACCAAGCTCGAACCCGGTCCCAGGATCGACCTCAACCCAAGAGTGAACCTGCACAAGAGGGTAAACTCTCTGACGCTCAAGTCAGTGTTGGTCGGGCACAATATAAGGTTCGAGATGAGATTTGATACCTGAGCTGAAATGAAGCCCTCTATTTATAGGTGGTGGATCCGACAGTACTCACGACCCACAGTTACATGTTTTTTTCTCATGTCGGACCTGTCGGGTTCCGAGCAGATCGAACCCCAATCAGGTCGAACTTTGGCATGTATACTTAGCCTTTTTCCAATGGGCGAACCCGACCTCCTTGGCAGGTTCGAGGTGGACTTGGGATATTTTATTCCTTGAACACCAATAAGCGTCCTCCAAGTGTCTAAGGTATTTTTACCCCCAAACATTGGCCCCCTCTCTGCCAGGTTAGATCTCGACCTGGCAGAGAAGTTTATCCAAGTCGATTTTGGACACGTGGCGACTTCTAATTCGTAGAGAGAATATGACCGTTGTGGAAGACGTTTCGATCTGCGAGGCTGTCAGAGCACTCAAGTATTCCGTCATTACGAATCTCGAGATGATCCTAGCCGCTAGTTCATTACACGTGTACGGCGTAGAGGTTTTCCCGATTAGCTATAAATAGTTCCGGGACTTCAGGTCAAACCTTACGTTCCCTGAATTTCTGGAGTTCGATCTGAAACCAGCTCGAACCTTCCGTAGGTCAGTCATTCTTGTTTTACTCTTGTTTGCAAATATGGTAGTTTTCATGTATTCCCCTTCCAGTAGTGATAGTTTAGGTTGTAACGCCCCGTGTTCTCCGACTCGTTTATTTTCAGAGATAAATAGTGCCTTTCGATCTTTCCCTAAGTTGATAACTTTAATTCTTGGATCTTCTAACTTCGAAATTCTAATTTTTGGCTAAATTAGAATTAAGTTTAATTTCATTGGATTAAGATAATTTAAGTTCTCGACCTGTGTAGGAGATTTTTAGTTAAA
>NW_019104798.1:154944-190789 GCF_001995035.1 Momordica charantia | reverse complement strand
GACCAAGAAAAAATCTACAATTCTATCACTTTGCCAAGGAATTGGGGATTCAGAACAAAACGCGAAAGAAATTTGGTGGAACATGGAATTGCAAGAAGCTGACCAAAAAATAAGTGAAACTATGCACTGTGCATTCATTTGCTTTAAAATCAGAATGTGGTCCAAGGTAAGATGGTTGTGGGAGGTTTTCTTTTAATAATTTTCTTTCATGATTCTTTGATTTTTGGGATTGTTATGTTCTTTCAGTGATTGTTTTTTTTTTGGCAAGATGGTGGTGGGAGAATCTCTTTTAATAATTTTCTTTCATCCTTCTCTGATCGTTCTGTTTTTTTAGTGATTAATTTTTCTTCTGATTTTCAGAATCGATGTCGCCTATAACAGTATTGGATCTTGTTATGCTTGATTCTCTGTAGGCATTATTGATTACATGGTGTAATCTATCATAAGCAACAAACTGAAGAGGAGGAGGAAGAATTTAGCCCAAGAGTTAGGGCTTCTCACATCAAGCTTGAGAACTTAAGATTGAAGCTATGTACACTGCATAGCTTCAAAATAGGGATATGCTCTTGAAGGTAAGATGATGTTGGTCCTCAAATTCAGCCCTTCATTTCGTTTTAATTTAGTGAGTTTCTGCTAATGCTTGTCCCTCTTCTCTCTTAAGATGTTGTGTTTCTTCGGTTCACAATTTTGGGCATTTGCCGCTGTGGAGTTGAATGTTGAGCTGAGCGTTTTTTTCCGAGTTGTTTTTGTGGGCAGCGGACCGTGAAAGCTATGCTGGTAGAGCATATGAAATTCTGGATGTTTTTTTTCCTCATATACAAATGGAGGGTTCTCCACTGTACATTGAATATCATGCATATGATACATCTCATTTACTCTGTTGAATGTTTTTTGCTGAATTGATGATTTCAGTTAGTTATGTAAGTGATGAGTATGTATCTTGTGTTTTTTTCTGAACGTGTCCATGTTGTGTGTCCTTTATTGTTTTTATTTTACTTCTTTCAAGTTTGTTGACTTGAGCCACAGGTTCATGTGTCTACATATTGTTAAGGATTCTATATTGAAAAGAAAAGGGACCTACCAATGATTTATAATGGTCATGCGCTACTCCTTTTATTGCCAATTGATTTTGAAATGGAACCCCATGAATATTGATACATATACATACAACAGTAATTCGATGATATGTTGACTGTTTGTTAACAAATTTGAGCAAAAAATTGTATGGAGGTATTTAATTTAAAATTTTTGTAGGGTAAAATGAGAATTTGAAAATATTAATGATAAAGTTGAGATCTACCTTAAATGTTAGGCACTATTCCGTATATTTAGCTTAAACTTTGAATAAATAAAAACTAACAAAACAAAATAAAGAAAACAGTTAAGATTTTATTTATTTATTTACTAAGAAAAGTTAAGATTTTAAATTTTAAATAACAAAATTAAAAAATGTATTTTGCAAAGGCAATTTTAAAAGTTCGATGCTTAGGAATAGAAACTCAGAATCCTTACATCAAAATTAAATAATACATCAATTTGTCAAAGAAAATTAGTTAGGAGTATATAGGGAATAATAAAACATTCCACCTAAAAAAACTATTAATTAGTATCTTATCTATAAAAAAAAATTGAATACAATAATATGTGGAGTGGGATTAAAATACACGACTTTTTAAGTGGAGATATATGTCTTAATCAATTGTGCTTTTGCCAAGCTAACACTCAAATTTCTTATAACTTACGTCAAGAAAATAATGAGTATATTATCTAATTGAAAACTCAAATCTCTTTTAACTTATTATACATTATATTTAAAAATTGCGCATATTTTTTTACGTAAAAATAAGTTAGAATTATCTATTTTAGATTACAAGATTGTGAATTTGAATCCTTATCCCAACAGTGTTGTGATAACTCTCAAATAAAGATTAGTTTATGGGCCAAATTAAGGGCATTTGTGCGTGGAAATGTGAGATTAAAGTTAATTAAGCTATAAGAATGTGAGAATTTTCAGAGAGAACCTTGAATGCATAGATAAATGTAGATTCATCCAAATTCTTGAGTTAATGCTAAAATTATGGATGTTTGATGCAGAAAAAAGCATGGTGCATTCAGAGCAATTGAGGCGCTAGCGATTATCGTGGTGTTGCTGGAAGCGGAGAAAGGAAATGCTTAAATTGAGAGCGTGCAAGCTCTTTGGATGCTACAGAGCGAAGGCTAGAGCAGTAACCGGTTAAGTAACCTTTCTGCTACCGCGTCCGTACAGCGTCCGTACAACATCCGTGCAAGGTTCCCCAGGTGCCCTAAATTAAAGGTCTGGTATTTGAGGCAGAAGGCACCCAAGCCGAAAAGAGACAAGAGGAGAGAGACTGGTTGTTTTCTGTTGGAAGCATCGATTTCAGGGAATGTTCCCTGATTGACGTGAGTTTCCATCTAAGAAGGAAGAGAAGGGACACATTCTTGCTCGAGATTCGCACTGTTCACTTGAGGAAGCTCTCGGTTTTCGTCCTGTTACCTCCAGTGATGCATTCTTCTTCAACCTTTTCATTCTATTTTCTTTTTCCCACTATGAACTAACCCCCTTCCTTCGGGGAGGGGTTGGAAACTCTCTCTAATACGTTGTTACTACTTTTGAATGTCTTAGAGTTTTGATTTAACAGAAGTGTGCCTTTCATTTTCTATATCTCTCTAAACGTGTGTGGCCTACGGGTTTAGCGTGCAGACTCACTAGAGGCTCGAGAGAGCCACTATGTGTGTATCTACTTTTGTTAGCTATAGTTTTCTGCGTTCTTTCTGAAGCAGAGCAGTGAGCACCCAGAGATGGGGTTCACTCTATAGCTCCTTTAGACTTCTTTATAGCTTGTTCTAACCACAACAGAAGTTGGATTAGAACATTTACTGGGTAACTCGGGAGAGCGGTGAGAGTCTGGGCATTGAGAGTTTTAAGAGTGTTTTTAAGTAGCGAGCGACAGAAAGCAGTTTGTGGAATTCCTCTCCCTGAATCCTTTAATCATTCGAAAACCCCTCTTTTGTTTTGGTATTCATGGTGGAAGCTTCTAGGAGTAGCTCCAACTGATTCTGCTATTCTATTGTTCTTGTGATTTTCTGTTTTCTTTTACTTGAGCAAACACCCACTATCACATGCTATTTTATTATATTCTTTTCGTAATTTCAAAATCATTAACCATTTGTTATATGCTAAATTTTCTGAGGAGACGACCTTGTTCAGTGCTACAATCGACTATTTAGTGTACACTTGTGCTATATTTTCTCCATGAGTAAGACAACGGACATGTTGTATTTAACAATAAATAAATAAAAATGATATATCTATGATCTTATTTTCATGGGCTTTAAATTAATTTGGATGTTGGGCTAGAATAGTTAGCTCGCAAGTGATGAGCTTGCTCATTTCGGCTCACACTTAAATGGGCACGGTAATTAGAACGAAGCATAAAACAATCCTTTCAAACATTTTCCTCCAAGGATTTTACTTCAATTTTTTGTTGTTATAATTTATTGGTTAAAATACCTAGTTTGGTTCTTGTACTTTCAGCTTTGGTTCATTTTAGTCCTTATACTTTAAAAATGTTCATTTTGGTCCCTCTACTTTCTCCTTTACTTTATTTTAGTCTATATACTTTGAAAATGTTCATTTTGGTCCGTGTACTTTCTCCTTTACTTTATTTTAGTCCATATACTTTGAAAATGTTCATTTTGGTCCCTGTACTTTTAAAAAGTGACCATTCTGGTCCTTTCATTTTATTTTAAATCTCATTTTTTGTATCACAATTTCAACACAACATTATAATCAATATACTTCTTACAATGTAAACATTACTTTATACTAAATAGTTTCTTTTATGTGTAAAACTGGTGTTAAAATCTTGAAAAGAGGGACTAAAATGATCACTTTTTAAAAGTATAAGGATTTAAATGAATATTTTCAAATTACAGGGACTAAAATGAACCAAGGCTAAAAGTACAGGGATCAAAATAGTATTTTAACCTAATTTATTTATAGTATTACAAATGTACAATATATAATTTGAGCATATGATCGATTAAAACAATATTATTAATAATGCACTACTATTAAAATAATGCTCGAAAAATTTGCCCCACATTATTATTAAAACGTTGTGAGAAGAGATCTTTGTCCCACATTATTATTAAGACATCGAAAAATTTAGCGTGTAATTTTGGTATGTTTCAACTTATCAACCCATATTCCGAAACGTTTGTTGCAAAACGTTGGAAGAAATAACATATAGATTGATGCTTTTTATAAAACAATGGAGGAACTGATTCCAATGTTTTTATAAAAACATTGGGGTAAATTAATTCTCGCAACGGTTTTAATAAATCGTTGGGTCAAATTATGTTATCTGAATGTTTTTACACAAACGTTGAGATAACATTACTTTTCTAAACGTTTTTAATAAAACGTGGGGATAAGTGATCTTCTCACAATGTTTTTGTAAAAACGTGGGGAGAAGGGATATTTACCCCACATTTTTATTAGAACGTCGGAATATTTAGGACGTAATGTTGGAATGTTTGAACTTATCAATCCATATTCTAAACTTTTGTTGCAAAACGTCGGAGGAAATAACATATATATCGACGCTTTTAATACAACGTTTTTGTAAAAATGTGGGGAGAAGGGATATTTACCCTACATTTTTATTAGAACGTCGGAATATTTAGCTCGTAATTTTGGAATGTTTGAACTTATCAATCCATATTCCAAACGTTTGTTGCAAAACGTCGTAGGAAATAACATATATATCGACAATTTTAATAAAACGATGGGCGAATTGATTCTAACGTTTTTAATAAAACGTTGGTATAAGATTACTTCTTGCAACATCTTTAATAAAACGTTGGGATAAGATTACTCCTCTCAATGTTTTTAATAAAACGTGGGGAGAAGGGATCTTTACCCACATTTTTATCAAAATGTCGGAATATTAACTTTGATGTGTTTCAATTTATCCGCCCATATTCTCAATTGGTTTTGTAAAACGTTGGAAGAAATTGAATAGTTTCCAACATTATGTAGAAAACATCGAATGAAATTGAATATTTGCTGATATTTTAGAAACATCGGAAAAGCTTATAATTGGCTCTACGATTTTGTTTTCGTCGGGAGAAAATGACTTCTCCCGACGACTTTTTTAACGTTGGGAAAAATTTTGTTTGGAAAACAGTAAATTCTTGTAATGTGATCCATACTATGTACCAATGTTGTTAGTAAGGACATAGTGGAGAGATTGAAGTTAGCCACCACACCACACTCATAGACTTATAGTCTACGATGGTTAAAATGATAGTGGTGATGTGTGAGAGTCCAAAAATAAGTTCAAGTTCCATTTGCTATAGGTAGGTACAAAGATGAGGTTTCTTGTGATATTGTGCCTATGCATGCTAGCGACTTCTTAAGTGGTATGAACTTCTTCAATCTCCCTCTTCTAAATTGTCCCATTAATTTAGTTTGAATTGTCATACTAAAGCTTGAATCAGTCAAGAGTTGACCTATCTTCATTATTTCACATATAGTGCAAGAAAAGATTACGAAAACACAAATCCTAACCGAACTGCACAAAACTATGGTTGAGTAAAGGTAGAAACCACGTAAGATCAAATGTGATAGAATTAAAAAGCAAAAGTTCCTAAATGGTTCCAGATTTGAACAAATTCTGACCAAACTAAGCACACAGATTAATTATAACATCTCTTTGATCTTGAAAGATTAATTATAGCCTTTCTTTAATCTTGCAAGATTAAGGAACTTTTCTTTGCTAACTTTTAGGGRGGGGGTCTTCTTGGCCCCTGTCCGTAGGCTTCTTTCTTAATGAATCGTTTCTTATAAGATAAAAAACAGATGAAATGTGGATGAGTAGAATCTAACAATAGTGGTTGGAGGGATTTTTCGCCACTCATGTGCTGGTACATGGAATAAAGCATGAAACTCGCAGGTGGTGTGTGAGCATGCACGTTTACTTTGGTGTTTGAATGGTGAGATCAGCTGAACTTGAGATTCTCATTTTGATATGGGCTACGACAACTTCTTGCTATTCGAAAATGATGGTTAAAACTCAAAATTCTAGATTCCACAAGAAAGAAAAATCTTATGGCTTTAGGAATAATCCTTATGTTTTAATATCATACAAACCAACCATTTAGCATTAGAGAATACTTTATAACATTCTAGACCATACACTAGAGTTACACACGTGTATGCATGCAAGAAAGTGTTAAACTAGTATAGTATAAGTTTTGGGATTTTCTCACTCGTGCAAGCGCACACGGTCATAAGCAATACTTAGAAGTAATCCAAGGTCGAATGCTCAGGGACTCGTTGCTTTTCAAAATCAAGTAATACTGTGAAATGGTTCAAATATGCAATTGTGATTTAGGAAGAAAAGTGTGATGAAATGTTGTTGTTTGGGGTTTTAACTATCAAGCAATTTAATAAAACTCAACCTCTTTATTTCCTACCTTAGTTTTGATGCAAAACATGGAAAACACACTTTGTTGGAAAAATGCACCAGAGACAATTATAGTTTTTCTTGAGAATTTGAGTTCTACTCTTTCACTACCGCTTTTGGTTGCTACGGAGGCTAGGGTAACCTACAATCATATGTCTATGTGTGATTACAATCCTAGAGAATAATTATCAACTGATTTGCTTTACGGGTCAGAGGGCCTATGTCTAGGACCATAATTTATCCGTTTATGTCTAAGTCACATCCCATATTGGTTTCCTATTATTTTACTAACTCACCCTTCTCAGGGTTGAGCTTTACTGTATTAATCAAGTTCCTACTRGCCAAATGGAAAAAAGACGTAAAGAGAAGTTTTTAAAAACCAACCCAAAAAAGTGCCGGCGCAATTCTGGGCAAATCCCGATCGTGTCGAAAATCAAATCATTTTGACTAAGACATTCCACAAAAAGGTTGATAACTAATCTAGAACATGAGTAAAGGAAAGAAAATGCACGAAAACATAAAAGAAGTATTTTTCATTGAATTAAAACCAATAAATGAGCCGTACAAGAAATTATAGCTTGACCCTCTTCTCTTTCGAGCGTGAGGGGAGTGTAAACTCGCTAAAAAACTTAAGAAGAACGAAATAAATGAAGAACAAAAGGTCGAACTTGAATTAAAAGCAATACGATAAGTAAAAGTATGAAAATACAAGGAAATAACAACTAAAATATAAATCTAAAGCCTAAGAACGAGTTCTACAACGAATGAGGAATTAAATGAAGTTAAAAACGAGCTTAGAAGAGATGATTTGTTGCTGGAGGAATGACTTTCTTATATAGGCTCTTGAGTTGGTTGAACTTCCCACCATTTTAGGTCGGAATGAGTTGAAATTCACCTAACCACCTCCATTTGAGTTAAATTCACGGTTATAGCTTGATTCAAACACATATAAAATGTTCTCTTTGGCCTTCATTAATAGGCACATTTTGGCAAAATTGGACTTCAAAATTGTGCTAGGCGCAATTCCTGCAAAAACAGAAAACTGTTATTTTCTTCGAACTTTTACCATGTTTTTCTCTTTTTTTTCCTAAAGTATCATATATTGCAATTTATCTAGAAATGTTCTGTGTATGTTATACTTTAAGAATATGCAATTCATTTTGGCAAATAATGATGGGAAATGGTTCAAAATCATGGTCAAACAGACTTACTGACATATATTTATGTAGTAAAAAGTCAATCCTAATAATAAGATTACAATAGACGACAAGACACAATTATCGAAAACATTTACATCAATATTCAATACACATACTGTTACATATCTAGTTTCATGTTGTCAAATGTCAACAGTTCAACAGAATGCTATAATATTGATGTTTATAATATTTAATTCGATCCATTTAATTGGATTAGCCATGTAGTTCAAGAAACCATATTTCATGTAAATTCATACTCTACTTAGATCAGATTTTCATCTGATATGGGGTTAGAATTCTGCTTTTGTTTGTAGTGTGTGGGGGAAGGTTTTTTATTTTTTTGGATAAAAAATTCCTGCTATCTTATATGTCGGTTGATATCGGACATAGTTCTTAAAACTTGAGTTTTGGTTGGTTCTAGTGCGAAAATTCCTGTAATTTCTTTGTTTTTGCAGACAGAATCTCAATTTTGATGTCATTTGAGTGGGATAGAGACATTTTTCATATACTTTTCCTCTTATTTGATCCTTTAGGTTACCTTTTCCTTATTTTGTAGGGTAGATAGTGTTACAATTAGATAGTGTTATATTTCTTAACAAATTGCTCTCCATATACAGGGTTCATTACCTTTGTTTTTTGATATTGAGACAGTTGAAATTTTAATATAAACTATTTTTCCTTATAAATCATATTGATTCCAAATTTTAATCTCCACAGTGTAGCATTAGTTATGGACAATCCTGAATTGTTCAATCGGATTGTTGAAACATTTCGTATGAAGGCATCCATGAGGTATATCATTCTCTTATGGGGGAAAAGTCAAGCATGGTTGATGAGGGAGTGGATGATATTCTAGTTTTTTCATTTCAATGACATCATACATATGAGACGAAAGAGTCATAAAGTTATGCTTGATTCTCATGATGCTAGTAAGTTACTAAATTGTCTATCGAGAAATTCCTACTCAGATCATAGCAGGTTTTACTGTTTGATTTCTTTTAACTCAAGTCTCATTCTTTTTTTTTTTTTTGAAGATAAGAAGCGATATCCATCTTATCTGTATTGACWTAGTTAATAAGGTGTGTAACTGTAAGGTTGTCAGTTGCAGAAAGAAGAGACTCATTGTAAGCATAAATTGAAGCTGTTAAGTCAACTTTTCATAAAATTTTTGGATGCAGAGCACTATAATGCTAAAACGATGAGATTTGACTATAATATTTTTTAATTCTTGAAATCACAAGTGGAACTTGAGAATTGGGCCTTTTAAAACAACTAGGTACTTTTATCCTTTGAGAACCATATCAAGATTTTGTGGAATTGTTTAAACAAGCTAGTGGAGATATTAGTAGGCAGGAAAAAGCAACACGTTCCCAACTTATTAATTTGGCATCTCTTTGCCTACTACCTCCTTTTCTATTCAGCAGACTGCTGAAGTGAACTGGAACTCTTCCATTTGTTTTTATCGATAACTAGATTTAGTTTTAAAGATATTGAAACTATCCAAAGTTGTGTAGTTTACATGCTTGATACATATATACACATATATATACATACATATATCTATATACATACCTACATATGTATGTATATATTTATTTTGACTTTTCTCATGGAATTAATCCACAGAGCAAGATTATATATATGAAGCTATCAGCTCGGATGTTATAGCCACACTTGTGGATACAAGTGGGACAATTGGAAACCCTAAAGGTGTCATGYTTACACATCTGAATTTATTGCACCAGGTTTGTGTGCTTAAGTTTGCTTATTATTATTATTTTTTTTGTAGTATTAGGGGCATTTGAACTGTAATTTTCACTAATTCGTCACAATTAGCTGCCTAAAAGTAATTGATAAGTTTACAGAGGTGACTTCCTTTTCAGCAAACAAAAGTCATATGAAGTTGTAGGAATTATAATTGATCATGTTTTTTATTTGATATTCTCATTGTAGATTTACCGTAGCAGCTCTGCCGTAATTATGCACCAACAATTCTTTTGGTTATGTCTGTTTTTGTTACGCTATACATGAGTGATGCACAAAAGAGGAAAGGTGAAATTGAAGTGAAAGGTTACAGAGAGAAAGAAAAGAGGAGAGATAGAGAGGATGTGAAGTGGAGGGAAGTTCAAAGAATTATGAGAGATGAAGATTGGTGGGAGATAATAATTCAATCTTTAATATTTACCTTTTCTTATACTTAATATGCTAAAGGGCTATTTATACGTGTCTTTACATAGATTTACCATATAAATGGAACAACATCAGAAGTCACTAAAGAGATTTCTTTTCAGACAACTTCATCGAATAGATTAAGCAGTATTAACTACTATTTCGTCTTCGTTAAGTTAATCTATGATATTTGTGCTGACTTTCTACGCATTCTTAAAGTTTAGGCGGTCAGATCTAGGCTTAAATTCTTATTAGAGAAGTTGTTTTCTTTTGATAATTTTTTAAATACAGTTGTTGAATTCTTAAAAGGCATATCCTATATTATAAAATGTTTGTTCTAATGTTCTTTGAAGAACAATATTTGCTTACATTTGGTTTGACAAAAATGTAATGTCTCCACTAAGGCTGCTTTGTGTGCCAAACATTTTATAGATAAAGAATATGTCGGCTATTGTATCTGCTAAAGCTGGAGATAAATTTCTAAGTGTGCTTCCACCTTGGCATGCATATGAACGAGCTTGTGAATATTTCATATTTACATTCAGAGTAGAACAAGTGTACACGACAATAAAAACAACTTAAAGGTACCTTTTCACCCCTTTAAGACTTCATAGTTATTGTTATGCTTTAAAATGAATATGCTCTTCGGATTGAGATTGTTGGTGAGAGATTATTTCTAAGAATCTAGGTGTTTTGTTCATAGTAGAAAAAAGTTTAGATTTGGTCTTGATTGTTAATGGCGTTCTTGAGGAGGCCAACATTCACAAGAAAAAAATGTCAATTCTTTAGATCAACTTTAAGAAATGTGAAAACCATACTAGTTGAACTTTCTTACTTTCTTTGGGAGCTTTATCAATCGTGTCAAAACACCGATGCCCACTTGCAAAGTAGGTGTCTTTGGATTTTGTTATGATCCATTGTGGTTTTTTGTTATCTTAAAAGAATTCTTGTATATCCTTTCAATTGAAYAAGCTCATCCCGTTACTTTACACAAGAATTATCCTTTCTTTTAAACACTACACGTAGGGATAATTATTTAAGGAAAATAATAAAAACGAGCCAATCAATTTGGTGATTGATTTGACTGTTATATACAATTGAAAAGAAAACTAAGAAAACACTAAAAATATAGTCGAGCATTTAATGAGAGAATTGCAAGGAGATATTTTAGCAACGGTCATGACTTGGAGGAGGAAATCTGCAATATGCTGATTTGGTGAATTCCTTATTTGGATAGTAATGGAAGAAAATCAAGGGTGGCCAACTGTAGAGTAGTTGTCTCATTTCCTTSGATAGTAGTTGGAATTTTTTGGTTATTTTCTTCATTCTTCTTCAAATTAGAGGTAGGTAGAGACCGAACGCCAAATTTGCCTCTTAGAACTCTGAAGGAGACCTTGGAAAGTGGTTTCGTGAAGATGTCCGCGAGTTGTTCGCATGATGGAACATATCTAGTAATAAGTGAGTAAAGAGCTACTTTTTYTCAAACAAAGTGATAGTCGAATTCAATATGTTTAGTTATAGCATGAAACACAAAGTTGATAAACATATGCAATGCACTCATATTATTACAAAATAATTGAGGTGGTTTAAACAAAGGAATATGCATTTCTTTGAGTAAAAAGGATATCCAAGTGAGTTATGTTGTCGTGTTGGACATGGCTATGTATTCCGCTTCAGCACTTGATCGAGAGACAGTTGGTTGTTTCTTAGAGGAAAATGAAATGAGGTTATAGYCAAGGAATCCACAAAAGCCAATTATGCTTCTTCTTGTGGTGGGGMAACCTCCCCAATCTACATTACAAAATGCATGTAAGTTCATAGAGCTATGTTGTGCGAAGGAGATACCATAGGTTATTGTTCATTTCAAGTATTGAAGTATCATTTTGACAGCTCGCCAATGTTTTAATTGAGGTGCTTGTAAATTTTGGCATACTTGATTCACAGCATAATCTATGTCAGGTCTTGTAAGTGTAAGATATTGTAATGAACCAACAAGACTTCTATAGGTGGTTGAATCAACTGGTTCATGATCCTTGGGAGAGTTGGTCTTGGCGTGGCTATAGATGCTGCATCCACCATCTTAGCCTTTGCAAGAATTTATTTGGTGTAGTTGACTTGTATGAGATGTCTGCCTTGTGGGGTTGATTGTACCTCCACACCAACGAAGAAGTGAGGATCTCCCAAATCCTTGAGAGTAAATTAAGTGCTTAAGGATGCTATGAGTTTTGTCAAGAAGCTTGGATTAGTGTCGGTAAGAATGATATCATCAACATATACAAACATAAATGCTATGTTGGAATCTTGCTTGAGAATAAAGAGAGATGGATCATATATGCAACATACAAAACCTGGTGATACTAGATAGTGAGAGAGATGGTCAAACCAAGCTCGGGGAGCTTGTTTTAGTCTATAGATCGATTTCTTTAACTTGCAAACATGATTAGGAAAGTTACGATCAATATAACCTGGAGGTTGTGACATATAAACTTCTTCCTTGAGGTCTCCATGGAGAAGTGCATTTTTGACATCCAATTGCCTAAGTGTCCAGTTTTTGGAGACTGCAAGTGCTAGGATTAGCCTGATTGTTGTGTTGTGTGTTTGATCACTGGGCTGAATGTTTCGTTGAAGTCTATGCCTTCTACTTGAGTATAGCCTTGAACCTTTCTATTGTACCATCTTCCTTTAGCTTAGTCTTGTAGATCCACTTGCTCCTTTGTGTTGGATGGTCTTTCTGTTAATTCCCAAGTGTCATTTGCATAGAGAGCTCTAATTTCATCATCCATTGCAGCTTTCCAATGGGGCAATTTGAAGGCTATTTTGTAGCTTTTTGGTTATTTTTCTAGTGCTTTGTGACTGTGAAGCACTAGATTCCCTTGAGCTGTTTCAGTTCTTGATTGATAATTGACCGCTTCTATTTGGTTGGTTTTTGCTAGTTTGCTCATTGTGATCATTGGATGAATATTGCAGTTGTTCATGGATGTCTCTCCTAATGAACTAAAATTTATGTCATTTCCCATATGTGCACTTGGTTGAACTGCATCTGTGCTATCAAATTGGAGATCTGTAGACAACTGACCACTTATGTCTGGCAAGTGTGAGAATTGAGAATTTCCAATGTGGTTTTCAATGCCTTGTCTAGTTTCTTTTTGGTGATTAGTATGTGTCTCGGTAGAAGATTGAATTTGAGCTTCAAATGTGAGTTCACTTTGTGTTGGTACCACCTCTAGAGATGCTTCAATTTAACTGATTGGGTTGATAAAATCATCAAATCTACCTTTGGACTTTGGTGCCTCCACATCCTTTATACTAGCTGAGCATGATTCCTGAGTACTATCATTTTCAAGTAAGTACCACTTTTCTTCATCAATAAAGGCAATAACGTTTAAGTCTATAGAAGTCTCAAGTGTGATGTATGAGTTTGATTCTTGAAAAGGAAATATTTGTTCATCGAACACAACATGCCGTGAAATATAAACTCTATTTGTTTTAGGATCTAAGCATCTATATCCTTTGTGAAGAGGATCATATCCTATGAATAAACACGAATATGTTCTTTTAGAAAACTTTTTTTTTTTTTATAATTTCTTAGATAAGGAAAACATAAACAACCAAAAACTTTCAAATTGTAAATAGGTTTTTTATGAAAAAGTTTTCAAAAGGAGTATCCATGTTATGAACACTAGATGACATGCGATTCATAAGAAAAGTAGCAGTAAGAAAAGCATCAACCCAATACTTCATAGGTTCATTTGATTGGAAAAGAAGGGTCAAACATGTTTCAACCACATGCCTATGTTTTCTCTCAACCACACCATTTTGTTGTGGTGTGTGAGGGCATGAAATTTGGTGTTATATTCCACTTTGCTCTAGAAGAGTTTTAAGATTTGAAGATATAAACTCACCTCCTCCATCAGTCTGTAGAATCTTTATTCTTCCTTCTAATTGATTTTCAACATTCTTTTGAACTTTACAAAACATAAGAGAAAGTCAGATTTCGTTTTCAAAGGAAAAATCCATGTAAACCTGGAATGGTCATCAACAAAGCTCACATAATATTTAAAATTTTGACATGATAAGATAGGAGCTGGTCCCCAAAGATCACAATGCACTTATCAAGAGGAAACATGCTTATTTTATTAGTGGAAGTAAATGGAAGCTTGCAACTTTTGCTCATTTGACAACTAGAACACACTGACATGCTTCTTTTCCAATTTGTCACACTGATGAATTGTTTGTTACAAAGAGATTTTAGAGAGGTTTCATTCAAGTGGCCCATTCTTTTGTGCCACAAGGAGTATTCAGCCTTATTGTGATCCATCATAGCAGCAGAATTTGTAGGTTAAATAGTAACTTCTTCAAGAGCATATAGTCCTTGCTTCTTAGTTCCTCTTGCAATAATCTTCTCCTGCTTGTTCTTTATGATAAAATCATTGGCAGAGAAAGTAATTAAGGAATCATTATCATATGTTAATTTACTTACAGATAAGAGATTCTTTTGCATGGTAGGAACAATAAKYACATTTTTCAATTTTAGGTTGTTGTGATATGTGTGAAGGTTCGCATTTCCTATGTTGGTGATCTGAAGAAGTTCCCCATTCCCTACAAAAAAAATTTCTTTGCCTTTATAGATTTTAGAGTTTGAAAGCATACTTGAATCATTAAGGACATGTGCTGTTGTCCCTGTATCAGCATATAGATTAGGATCATTTTCCTGTGTTAAGGACATGGCAGCGAGCGCCTTTGGAACATCATATAGCTGATATGTATGATTAAATCTATTCCAACATTTCAAGGAAGTATGATTAGTTTTTCCACATATTTGACATATTATTGAGTTACCTTGATTAGTTGTTTGTGAACTTTTCCTTTGCTGATTTGAGTTAGGAATTGTTGCTTTTAATGTTTATGTCTTGGAGATTTTGATTCCTAGTTTGTTGAAATCCTCTTCCTCGTGAGGTAAAATTTCTTCCTCTACCATGACTTCTTCCTCTTTGGGTATAAAATGCTTGATTATAGTTGAGTGTGGTAGACTTTTCTTCTTCAATCTCCAACTGATTCATTTGCTCATGAGCCTTGAGTGCAAGAATAAATTGATTAAATGTAGGATAAAGAGCCTTTGATAGCATGGTTGTTTTGAAGTCTTTGTAGTTGCTTCCCAGACCACGAGCTAGTGTAAACACCTTAGTTAGATCATCCATAGGTCGCTTCTTTGCTGCGAGTTTATCACTTAAAGCCTTGAACCTTTTTATATACTCATCAAGTGACAGATTTCCTTTCTTCAAAGAGTGCAATGCTTCATTCACGTGTATTTCATTTTCTTTAGTAATGGACAACAAGGTTTCTTCTAGGAATTCCACACCTGATAAGCATTCTATCTTTCGATCATCATTAGAACTTCCTCTGATATGATTCCCAATAACCAAGATGTGAAGAGGCCATCATTATTGAGCCAAGTTGCATAGATTGGATTTGAAGTAGAATTTCCTTCGTCAGTAGTGATTTCTGCATCTGGAGCTTTGTTGTTGTACAGATGGTACTCAATATCAAGGTTTTTAACTAAGGGTAAGACTTGAGATCTCCATAGGAGATAGTTGGCTGAATTGAGTTTGAGTGAGATTAAGCTTGTACACTGATGGAAGGACTGAATGGTGGCTGTTGTTTCTATTTTGGCCATGAATTTGGTGAAAGGAATATCAAGACTTATCGAGGAATCGCTTGCCTACGTGTAGGCTGTGATACCATACAGAGTTCTTGTATATCCTTTCAATTGAACAAGCTCATTCCATTACTAAGAATTATCCTTTCTTTTAAACTCTTTTAAACACTACACGTGGGAAAAATTATTTAAGGAAAAATAATAAAAACAAGCCAATCAATTTGGTGATTGATTTCACTGTTATATACAATTGAAAAGAAAACTAAGAAAACACTACAAATATAATGGAGCATTTAATGAGAGAATTACAAGGAGTGATTTTTGGAGGAGGAAATCTGTAGTATGTTGATTTGGTGAATTCCTTATCTGGATAGTAATGGAAGAAAATCAAAGGTGGCCAAGTACAGTAGTTGTCTGATTTCCCTCCATAGTAGTTGGAATTGTTTGGTTATTTTCTTCATAGTAATGATCCAATTATCACTTATTTGTTTGACTAACTTTCTACTTGTTATTGATGAAGAGTTGGGCAGATGATAGAGAGTAGAAATTGAAGTAGAAATTAACAAAAACTGTTATTAATATAAGAAAGGAAAGTTACAAAGTCCTTAAGCGCTTTTTAAGTTCACTTTTTCACGGACTATTCCCAAAATATTATTGCTTAAAACCCTCTAACCTACTCTGTTGATAAGTGTTCCATTAACAAACTTCTTAGCTAATGTCTAATATGTCATCCTAATGACCTAATAATATTCTTAATATTTCCCTACTAATATTTCTAACACTCTTCAACTCTTTTTCTGCATTGTTTCTTCTTTATCTGTTTTATATCTTTCTTTTTTTCTTCTTCCCTTAGGTTCCTTGTTTATTTTGTATTCTTACTTTTTCCATCCGTGTAAACTCCTTTAGTTTGTATTTTTATTAGGCTATATTTTTTACATGTTGAATAATGAGATATAGGAGAATTCTCCTACCTCGTTAACATTAGGAATATTCCTAGAAATCATGTAAGTACTGTTGGGAAATTGATTGACCTGAATAATTTTCCCTTCCACATAAAATATCCAACACAACCAATAATATGCAAATATGGAGAAAACAATAAAGAACAAGAATATGACACAACAAATTATACTGGTTCACCATTAAGGGCTACGTCCAGTTTTCCACTCAGATGTGGGTAATTCACTAATATAGTTTAGGATTGGATACAATAACACTCCCCAAAATATTCCCTAGAGGTCTCAACAAAAGCTCCCTAGCTTCTAGGTATTTTACACAATTAATACTTAGGAATAAGAATGAAAAACTCACAATAATCAAGATCTAATTACCTCGAATGTGTTGATCTTGATGAGCCTCAATGCCTCTGCCAATGCCCGAGCCTTCCCCTTGAAACTGTCACGAAACCCTCTGAAAAACGGCTCAAAATCGGCTGGACGAAACCCATTTTGCGGCTAAGAAACCCTAAACCCGAAACTGCATTTATATAGGCATCGAAACAGCGTCATGGCGCTGTCTTCGGCTCCATGGCACTACAGACGGAAAACAACGCCCGGGCACCAACTAGGACAGCACCGCGGTGCTGCAGCGTCGTGGCGTTGTCTTCTCGGCCCGAATGGCCTGTAGCGTCTCGCTTCTCTGTTTTTCATCCCCGCTTCGACCCCAACGCGTCCCGGCTTGATCCCGACTCTTCCATAGCTCTATCCGACGTCGTTTTGACTACACCAATCCCAACAAGTACATCCCAATATATTGAGAAAATTAGCTCTAGACTTTCTTATCAATATTACATTAACCTCTCATGTAGAAATGTATATATCATATTGAGCTGCAAATCGACTAGCTATATTATTTCCTTATTTATTTACTATTTACTTACTTTTTATATGTATTATATGTCATTTACATAGTAATGGGAAAGTTAGAGTTTTAATTCTGCCATATTTGTTTTTGTCAGGATGATCTTCGTCATTATCAACCAGACTATCTGATTTCTGTTCCGTTGGTATATGAAACACTATACAGGTACCTGGGGTGTCTTTGCCTGAGTGATGATGTAATTCATGTACTTCTATTGAAATAACTATAAGTCAAATGAATTGTGTTGAATTGCTTGCCTGATTATAATGTTTTGTTGACCTTTCATACATTATTATAGATTCCAAAGTACTTTTATTATCTATTTTCCTTTTACTTTTATTATTCGAGATTTGAATTGCCATAATTAGTGGTAATTAGTTTCTATATATTTACATATCATGATACTCTCCATGTGATAATTTGGAGATAGTGGTTTTGTGACTAGAAGACTTTTCCACAAAGATTTGTTTAAGATCTTTATCATTGTTCAAAAGAATACAAGTCATCTTTGTGCTATAAATGCTTTTTATCTTGAAAATTTTCTCTTCAAGATGGGAAGATAAAGATCAAGCAAAGTAATGGGCATTCTTTTTCTTTGTTCATTTGTATTCTCTTTCTTTGTTCTGACATTTTTATTCTTTCATTTATCCGACTGAATACTTTATTTCTCATTTGAACAAAATAAAAAATGTGTTTGTCACTAACTCTGCTCAAAACAGGGAACATACTTCTTAGTTTTCCATATCTCTTACCCATGGAACTTTATTTTTCTGAATTACATGTTCAAACCTTTCTCATTTTGTTGATCTCATGCTTCACCAAGCTACGTATATTTTTTAATTATATCTACTTTTTTCCAGTGGAATTCGAAAACAAATAATGGCAAGCTCCAATGCACGTAAGCTTATTATGCTTGCATTTATACATATCAGCTTTACTTATATGGAGTTAAAGAGGATTTACAAGTTATGGGATTTAAATATCTTTTCCATCAACTATTTTCAACTTGTACAGTTTGAATTCTTGTTCATAAATATCATGTATTAGAGGGAAAATCCTCTATTCTTTCAATGGAACCTTACATATTCTGTCAGAAACTTTTACGTTTTGCCTCTCCATTAACATTGCTATTAAATTAGCTATTGTCCTAAAGTTAGACTATAGAGAAAAATCTTGCTCTAATCTTCCCAGATTTAGTGATGCATGACGATCTTCCCAAATTAATTAGGAATGCATGATAATCTTGTTCTTTAGATCATATTTTTATTAAATTGGAGTGCCTCCTTGTTTTAGTTTGGCTCCAACTTTCCTCGGGTTATCTTTTTGTATGTCATTTTGTAATTCTTTCATTCTTTCTAATGAAAGCTCGACTTTAATTAAATAAAAAAAAAACTTCCTGGATTTATCTTGCCTAGCGGTGCATTCACGACAACAATTATTTGTGAAATCAAAGTTTCCATATAAATTTGAAGAGAAGTATAACTTTTGGCTTTTGTTTCTCTTTGCCTGTGGTTAAAGATTTTTGTAATTATTCGTTATGTCTTATTGTGTTAGATTAGAGCCCTTTTGGTTTATTTTGACTTACTTTGCTAGGGTTGTCTTTTTGTATGCTCGTTATATTCTTTCAATTTTTTCTCAGTGAAAGCATGTCACGTTTTAAAAAGAACAGTTGGTTTTTGTTTCTACGGACATCTTGTATAATTTTCTATAATTTTTTATTTGTTTCAATATCTTTTCCAAAAATGATATAACCATTTTATTGACACGTAGTTTCATCTCACATATTGTTGTATGATTTCGTCTTGGCTCACAGGGAACCCATCTAACAAGAAGCTAGGTTCAACCTTCACATCTTGTCTCAGCATTGGACTGGTTATTGGCAAGAATGGCTGCTTCAATATCGTGGCTAATTCATATGCTGGGAAAGAAATTAATCTATAGTAAAGTTCAGTCTGCAATTGGGATATGGAAGGTATTATTCTTTTCTTGGTCCATTTAGAGTGAGTTTGACATAGTTTTCAGTTTAAGCGCTTTTTCCTAAAATAATTTTTAATAAAATGCTTTTTAGTTATGCATTTGGTTACCTTTTTAAAAATTTACTTTTAACAACAAATTTGGTTGGTTATACTATATTCAAAAGTGATTTTACTCATCATCATAAATGTGTTTTTTTCCTCTGATTTTCGGTCAATCTATTTAAAGTAATTATTTGGATAATCACTTCTCAAGTGTTTTTTAAAAAGAGTCTTTAGATAATCCGATTTCTTACAATATTTTTCAAATAAGTGATTGTATTAAAAAATAAATTCAAAAGTCATCCCAAAAACACTATTAGTACTTTAAAACATACAAACTCGTCAAAATTACGTTTTCTTTTTCTAAATAAAAATTCTAGCTTGTCTTCTATCAAATCTGAGTACAATTACTTGTTCCAAAAGCAAAAATCATATCAAATAAATAAGAAATTACCTATTTAATCTAAATTTTGTCAAATAGATACAATATTACTAATATATATATATTTTATGAGAAAATTTGATGATATGAAATTATAAAAGGGGAAATGCCATGTCCAAAGGAGTTACAAAATAAGTCTCCAATTAGATAAAAGACTCGAAAAAGTATGATAGAAAATTGGAGCATTTACACCGTGATATAACTAGTAAGACTATATCATCAAAAAAAGTAGGAAGGGGTCCCTCGTTGTCTTTGAAGATTGTGTGATTCCCTTTGTAGCCAAAGTGTTTCAAAAGAAAGCTTAACAAAATTCATCCAAATAAGCTTCTTTTTCTTTCCCAAAGGGGTGTCCTCTAATGCTATTAGAGTATATATATTAGTATATTTTATACTATTGTATTATAAGATAAGGTCAACTTTGTATATTTGTCTATATATAATAGACTTTAGTAATGAGAATAAACTACATTGGATTCTTTCAAACCCTAGTGTTTACATGATATCAGAGCCCTAGGTTTCCTCTAAAATTTTTTGAATCTTAAGATTTTGTGCTCATTATAGTTTTGTGCCCATTTGTGTATTTCTCTGGACTTATGAAGATACCATTCTTGAGTTGTTTAATTTGGAGTCCAAGAAAGAAGCTAAGTTCTCCCATCATACTCATTTCAAACTCATTATGCATACATTTAGAAAATTCTCCACACATATAAGGATTAGTATAACAAAAAATAATATCATCCACATATATTTGCACTAAAAACATACATTTTTTTTAGACTTAATAAGAGAGTAGTATCAATTCTACCCATTTTAAAACCATTATTAAGAAGAAAATTACTAAGCCTATCATACCAAGCTCTTGGAGATTGTTTTAAACCATAAAAAAACCTTTTTCAACTTAAAAACATGATTTGGAAATTCAAAACTTTCAAAGCCCGGAGGTTGTCCCACATAAACTTCCTCATAAACTTCCTCCAAAATATAACTATTTAAAAAGACACTTTTTACATCCATTTTGATACAAAATAAAATTCTTATAAAAAGAAAAAGCGAGTAAATTTCTAATAGCTTCTAATCTAGCAACCGGTGCAAAAGTTTCTTCATAATTTATTCCTTTTTCTTGACAATAACCTTGAGCTACAAGTCTAGCTTTATTTCTAATGATATTTTCATTCTCATCTATTTTATTACTAAAGACCCATTTAGTCCCAATTATAGAAGTATTAGAAGGCCTAGGAACTAATTCCCAAACTTTGTTCCTTTCAAATATATTCAATTCTTCTTGCATTGTTAAAATAAAAAATTCATCACTTTCGGCATCTTTAAAGCTTTTTGGTTAAATTTGAGAAACAAAAGCAATATTATTAAATATATTACGAGAGGAACGAGTTTTCACACCTTGTTCAGGATCACCAAGGGTGAAATCCTTAGGACGGGATGAAGCATACTTCCACTCCTTAGACATAGATGAAGAATCGTCCACCTTATTTTCGTTGATGCTCAATTATATCTTGCTTACTTGAAGCAATCTCTTTGTCTTTGTCACTAACAAGTAAATCTCTAAAATTTTTTTCTAAAAAATCACTACAAAAAAAACATTAGAAACAACATTGCAAGTCTCATCAAATACCGCATGCATAGATTCCTTAACTATATCTTATTGAAAACTCTATAAACTTTACTAGATAGGAATAGACAAGGAAAATACCAACATCCGTCTTAGAATCAAATTTTCTAAGCTTTTCTTTGTTGTTCAAAATAAAACATTTGCAACAAAAAGCTTTGAAATACCTAATATTTTGAATTTTGTTATGCCAGAGTTCATAAGGACTTTTTATCTAAAGAATGTCTAATTAAAACTCTATTTAAAACATAACAAGCGATATTAACGGCTTCTGCCCAAAAGTATGAAGGTAAACCATACTCATACAACATTTGACCTAGCAAATTATTGTAAAGTACGATTTTTCCATTCAACCACACCGTTTTGTTAAGGAGTTTTTTGGAGTGGAGAAATTATGAGAAAATCCATTTTCTTCACAAAAAGTTTCAAAAGCATTGCTATCAAATTCTCCTCCATGATCACTCCTAATTTTAGAAATCAAAAAATTCTTTTTCATTTTGAACTCTTTTAGCAAAACTAGAAAAATTTTTCAAAGCATCATCCTTATATTTTAGCATCAAAACCTAAGTAAATCTTGAAAAATCATCAACTATCACAAAGACATAATAGTTCCCTCCATATAATTCTTGGAAATATTTGAAATTAAGTACAAGCTATCATGTCTTAGTCTTCTATACCATAACCAAGAATCATCATAAATGACTCATAAACATTTATCACTAATAGGACAATCATTCAAATCAATAGTATACACATTTTCATCTTTATTTCCAACAAATAAAACCTTTCTAACACTAGCATTTTCAATGATGCAATTCTTTTTATCAAACACAAATCTAAAGCCTTTATCACACAATTGACTAATACTAAGTAAATCATGCTTCAAATCATTAACCAAAAGTACATTTTCAATCAAAATAGAAGTCTCATTACCTATACTACCCTTACCTATTATTTTACCTTTCTTGTTGTCACCAAAGGTTACAAAACCTCCTTCCTTTTTGGAGAGAGTGACAAACTTGGATTGGTCTCCCGTCATGTGCCTCAAGCAACCACTATCCAAGTACCACTTGCTTTTTCTGGAAGCTTTCAAACAAACCACAAACAAAGAAATTTAAATTTGATCCTTTGGTACTCATACTTGTTTGGGTCTTAGAAGGTTAGCATTAACAAACTTTGAGATCAATTTCATTTTTGTATTTTCATTGAAAGCATAAGATTTAGACAAGTAACAATAATAAGATTTATGTCCATACCTGTCACATGAAAAATAAACAACATTATGCAATGAATTATCCTTTACAACAAATATGCACCCTACTTTTCTTGGAGAAATTATTTCTTGGAGCATTGTGAAACTTTGCTCTTTTAGAGAAATTTATTATAGGAGAAGTAGTTTGAGCATATTTTAATTTAAAGCACTTAGGTCTTATATGACCTTCAACACCACAATAATGACATATAGACATAAAACTAATTTTTGTATGCTTAGATACAACCTTAGGAGTAACGAGCTTAGGCATATTAGGAGATGCTTTAACAAAAACTGTTTTAGAACTTGAGGGAGTAGAACATTCATCAATATAGCCTAAACCTCTTTTATCACCACAAGGCTTGCTTACTTCAATTATCTTGTCCAATCTTTGAGCAACCTATTCTTAACTTTTTAATAAAATCTTTAGCCTTATCAAGTTCCACTATATTCTTCTCTTTCTTTTTCTCCTTATCCTCCATGTTTTTCTTGATCTTTATCTCATGCTTCATGAATGAACCAATGGGTTCAACCATGGAGAGAATCTTGAGATCCTTTGCCTCTTGAATGATGGTGACTTTAGGCTCCCATTGTTTAAGGAAGGATCATAAGAGCTTCTTTACCTTCTTAAGATTTGAGTTCCAAGCCCTTCTAAAGCATTGACAATGTTAGTAAATCTAATAAACATATCGGAAATAGCTTCATTATTATCAATTTTAAACATTTCATATTGATGCACTAACATGTCAATCTTTGTTTCTTTTACTTGACTAGTTCCTTCATGAGTGATTTCTAATTTATCACATATATCCTTAGCGGTGTTGCAAATATACACCCTATTATATTCAACTTCATTCAAAGCACAAAACAAGCAATTAATAGCTTTGGTATTTAAAAACATGTTTTCTTTTCATTTATAGATCATTCTTCCTTAGGCTTTACACTTTAACACAATCAACATCTTTTGTTGAAATTTTAAATCCTTCTTCAACAACATCCCATAAATAATAGTCAATAGAAAGCAAGAAAAATTTCATTCTATTTTTTCAATAACTATAATTAGTACCATTAAAGAAAGGAGGCTTAGAAATAGATTGACTATCGGTAAAAGGGATGAAACTTAAAGTTGTAATAGCTTAAAAACAATTAAGTTTATCAAAGAAGAGCAACCTTGCTCTGATACCAATTGTTGGATCGGTATAGCAACGCGAAGGGGGGCTGAATAGGGTTTAATTACCAAAATGTAGACTTTTTAACATGCCCAATTTAAACAAAAATAATACACTTTTTGAGATATGCAATTTTGACAAAGTAAGATAAAATAAATTATAAGGCAAATAAAAGAAATTTAAAGCAAACAATAAAATTCTAAAATTAATTTCAAAACTAAACAAGAGAGAGGGTTAGAGAAATCTGACACCGGAAATTTTTATAATAGTTCGACACAACTGTCCTACTCCATTTCCAAAACATCTTTTGGGTTGTAAATTGAAAATTTGACTATTGCTACGGTAGGAGTCAAACTGGTACACCGCTTTTCTCAAGAGCAAAGACGATCCTCTCCACGGTGAGGATCACACCGTTTCAATAAGTTGGAAATTTGAAACACACACTTACAAACTCATAAATAGAGTGAATTTACAAGTTGAGCTCACAAACCATTCAACCCTCACAACAATAAAAATTTTCTTCCAAATAAGATGAAAAGAAAATTTGAGAATTTGGAGAAAATAACAATTGAAAATTTTGAAGTTATGGAGGATTGAGAATAAGAGAATTGTATATTCTTTTTGGAGGAAGAGATTGTGGTTAAACAGACGAGGGGAAATGGTTAAAAAAAAATTCAAGTCCAATTTTGAATCAGTGGATCTTAATCATTAAAAATGAATAAAGGGTGCATATTATTTTGAAAAATGAATTAAAAATTATATAAAAAAAAAATAATAATAATATATTCATGTGTGTAAACGGTTACTTTGCAAATTTTTTTTTTTAATTTTAAGAAGTTACGTAACTTGATTTTTTTTAATTTATTTTATTTTCTTTTCTATTTATTTTTCTTTTAATTTTTTTTGGAATAACAATTGATCTTACCACTTGTCAGCATACGAACCATCCACGTTGTATTTTAAGGTATTTTTCGTTCCGACTTGGTTCGATCGTAACTTTTCCGTTTGAGTTCCGATTTAAATGAACCAATAGTCATTGGAATTGATATAACGAGCGCTACGCTACATATACTTTAAAATACTAAAAATGCCAATGGATAAATTTAGGTTTCCTATCATCAAAACATTAATAATTTAAATTAGTTAATTTGAGATTAAGGTCAAAAAGTCAACAAGGCGATGTGACAAATTGACGAAATCGAGTGAGGGAACAATGGTGGGGCAACGCGGTAAGTGATAGATTTGGCTGCAAGTGGGGCGGGGACGGCAGGTGGCAGAGGGTAAAGGAGAGAGACCTATATGTTGAGTTTTTACAGAATGTGTACCTTTTTGAATTGAGTTAGAGTGCTTTATATTTTTGTATTAATTGTTCAATTCGCATTATTTCACCTTATTTGCTCACATTATTTGTTCACTTTATTTGTTCCACTGTTTACGTATTTATTCACTGTATTTATTCGTCTGTTGAACTTATCTGTTCCACCCTATTTGTTCCTCTGTTCACCGTGTTTATTCATAGTATTAGTTCCAACTTGGGTCTTAGTATTTATGTCTCTAATTACATTTTGTTTATTAAATATTCTTTAAGATTCTTAAGTATCATTTTCGATAATGAATTTATTGTTTAATTTTGTCTTTTTAGTATAATTTTCAATAATTATTTTATTGTTTAACTTTTGTTTTTTATTAAATTTAATGAATATTTTGTTCCTTAGAGTTTTTACTATAATTTTCCAAAACATTGGTCAGGAAAATATTTGAATTAAAAAATAAAGCAAGATTTTAAAAATATTTGAATTGTCCTGTAAAAATGGTAGGGAAAAATGTAGGTAGGATTCTCCTATTAAGAAAAAAGAAAAAAATATATTCATTATAAAATCATTTTACGAGATGATAATTTTGGTACCTAAAAAATAGTAGGGATGTTCGTATTTTTAGGTTGGCATTATTCAAAACTAAAAGTTTTTTTTAGGACAACATGTATGGGTGGGGGATCAAACTCACAACCTATTGGTTTGGAGGTATATGTCAATTACCGCTGAGCTATTCAAAACTAAAAGTTGTTTGACAATCTTTCGAAATTACTATTTTAAATGGCTATATGTGTTGGTACTTATTTTATTATTTTTTTTAAATTTTTTAACTATTAATTACCCATAGTCTCCTCAGCCATCAAGAAAGCCCACAAATTATTAAGAGTCTGGGACAAAAAGCTAAAAGGTAAATGAGGGAAAGTGCATATTTATAGGAAAAAAGTTTGGGAATCCTGAGTAGTAGCCGAATTCACGATAGTCTAATAAAAAATATCCATAAATTTTATAATCGTTAATAATGGCCAGTACTTGTTTTTCGGAAATTATGCATGGGTCAGTTTCGGTATTTACCCCACCCACATCTGTCGCCATTGTTTCAAGGAGACTTGTAAACTTTGAGTTATTAGAAAACTCATACAAGGTCACACTTGTTCCATTGGCACTATACGAAATGACCAATATGGCAAGCAATAACAACAATGATAATCGAATGTGCAAAGATAATTTTAAGCATGAACACTGAGAGGCATACATTAGTCCAACTGACATTATTGACAACAGTGAAAAGAACTTTGGAGTCAATATTAGTTATGACAAGACCTCGAGAAGATGAGAGAAGCCTTTAACTCAATAAGGAGCTCACCCGAACAGTCACATGCATTCATCTAGTCGTTTGCAACGAAACTGGTTGAGAAAAATTATGGTACTGTATTTATATTTACTGACTCTATCTTTATATTTTATTTGCAAATATTTACCATATACATGCCTTGAGGGACAACATAGCCCATAAGGTTGATGGTGATGGAAGGTTCAAATTCTTTTTTTTTTTTCAGCCTGTCAACATCTGTAGATGGATGGAAGCATTGCCTTTCAGTCATTACGGAAACACTGCACATCCCTAAAATATAAATTCCAAGGCACTTTAATCTCAACATGTACTTTGAATGGGAACTCTCAAATCTACCCATTGAGATTCGCTACTATAGACTCAGATCACGATGCGTCTTGGGAATCATTTTTTCGGAGCATAAAATCAGCATTTGGAGAACCAGATGACTTAGTCATGGTATCCGATCTACACAATTGCATAGAGAAGGAGTTAAAAACATATATGATTCAACACACCATGATATTTTTGTCTTCCATTTATTTAAAAACCTTATAAACAACGACATAGATGCAAACCCATTGACTGCTTATTTCTTATGTGCGTGTAAAGTCATTTACAATAGATGATTTTGAATTCTACATGAGACAACTGGAATAGATAGTACCATTCATTATGGAGGAGCTGCAACAAATAGGCTACCATAAATGAGCTCACACATTCACTTCCCGAAACCATCATGACTTAATGACAACCAAAATCTCAAAGTCTGAACTCCACCCTAACAGAAGCTCGTGAGTTACCAGTTATCTCTATTTTAGAGAATATAAGAGATCTCATGCAAAAATGGTTTTACCAGCGGGAAATCGTTTTCCAGTTTTCATACACCATGGGATGCGAAAGTACTATGTTTGTGCTTGAAGGACAGTCACACAATGGACATAAGATATATATATACACACACACACACATCCTATTGTTGGGATAATGTAGCCAAAACAGATGACTCGTGTCCTACAAAGAAAATGATTTTTCAACACTACTACCAATTCCTACAAGGAGTAGGATATTATTGTCTTATAAGGATTACAATATTGTTTTCCTATAAGAATTGGGATATTTGACCTCTTATAAATAGAACCCTTTTGTTAAGGTTTCATTTGTACAGAGTCCAAATAAGAGAGACTTGAGTGGTTGTGGGCAGTGTATGAAAAAAAGTTTGTATCTCGTGGGTTTTGTGAGGGTATTTCCAATTGTGTAATCTTAGGTAGTCATTGTTAGGATACTTAAAAGCAAGATAGTAATATCTTGATCAGTGAGATCTTCATTGTAATATTCCCAACTATAGTTGAACCTGCTTTTTAGCAGAAGACTGGACGTAGTCCCAAGATAGGGACGAACCAGTATAATCCCTGTGGTGTTAAGCTTTTCTATCTCTATCTCTTATTCCTTTGTTACTGTTACTTACTTATCTGCTTTTAGTCTGTGGAAGGGGAAAATCAAATAATTTCTGTTTGAAGAACTTACAGGATGATCAATTTATCTATTCTCTTTTTACCCCAACAATTGGTGTCAGAGCGTTTGGTTCAGAGATCATGGGATCAGCAGAGAAGTCAGGTTTTAAAGGAATCATGAAGTTCGACGGGGCCAATTTCGAATATTGAAAGATGCAGATTAAAGATTACTTGACCTGCAAAAAGTTGAATAAAGCTTTAAAGGAACGACCAGCAGGGATGAAAGATGAAGATTGGGTAGAGACGAATGAGCAGGCAGTTGCCTTTATCAGATTGTGTTTATCGATGAATGTGACAAGTCTCATAGCAAACGAAACGACAGCAATGAAAGTACTGGAGAATAGGTACGAGAAACCCTCAGCTAATAATAAGGTATATCTCGTAAGAAGGTTCTTTAACATTCAAATGGAAGAGAATACTTCTGTCAATTCCCACATAAATAAGGTCACAAAATTAATAAATCAATTAGCATCAGTTAAGATTACTTTTAGTGACGAAGTGAATGCTATTCAGTTACTAACATCTTTACCTGAAAGTTGGGAAACAATAAAGACAGTAGTGTCCAATTTGTTAGGAGACAAATCTTTGAAATTTTCAGAAATTTGTGATGCGGCAATTGCTGAAGAAATTCGAAAAAAGGGGAGTGGAAAAGAATCTACTTCCATACAAGGCTCAGCATTGGCTGTCGAAAAAGGTAAAGAGAAGGTTGCGTCTGATGATAGGCAACAGAAGCATAGTATGAGGGATTGGAAGAGAGATGCTGAATGTTTTTATTGCCATAGAAAAGGCCACATCAAGAAAAACTATAGAATATTAAAAAATGATCTGAAAGGGTATATGGCGGAGTCAAATGCAGTTGTAGACGATGTCCTCTTCTGTGTTGAAAGCAACACAGAAACAAGAAACCAATCATCGGAGTGGGTAATAGACAATGCAGCTTCAGTACACATATCTTCAAGTAGAAGATGATTCACATCTTTCAGAAGAGGCAATCGCTGCCACGTGAGCATGGGGAATGGAAGACTTTCCAAGACTAAAGGGATTAGAAATATACGATTGAAGACCAATAGTGGGACTGAGTTATTACTGCGAGATGTCAGGTATGTACTCTGTTTATGTAGGAATTTGCACAACGGTTCTTCACGAATCGAGCTCGAACCCAGTCTCCGGTTCCGACTTGAACACTAAAGTGGACCTGCACAAGAGGGTAAGCACTCCAACGCTCAAGTCAGTATAGATCGGACTCCTTATTTAGTTCGAGGTGAGATTCGATACTTGAGCGTGAAATGAAGCCCCTATTTATAGGTGACGGATCCGACAGCATACACGACCGGCGGTTACATGTCTTTTCTCATATGGACCTGTCGGGTTCCGAGCAGGTCGGACCCCAGTCAGGTCGAACTTTGGTGCTCGTACTTCATCTTTTAAGGGGCAAACCCAGTCACCTCAGCGGGGCCGATGTGGACCTAAGCAATCATTTTTATCTAATTTCTTCAAACACGAATAAGGGTCCTCCACGTGTCCCGGGTACGTTTACCCCCAAACATTGGCCCCCTCTCTGTTAGGTTCGATCTCGACCTGACAGAGAAGTTCATTCGAATTTATTTTGGACACGTGGCGACTTTCCATTTGTAGAGGGAATATGACCGTTGCGGAATACGTTTCGACCTGCCAGGTTGTCGGAACACTCAAGCGTTTCGCCGTTGCGTATCCCGAGAAGATCTCAGCCGCTCGTTGATTACACGTGTACGACGCGGAGGTTTTTTCGATCAGCTATAAATAGTCTCGAAACTTCAGGTCAAACCTTACGTTTCCTGAATTTCTGGAGTTCGATCTGAAAGCAGCTCGAACCCTTCTTGTAGGTCAGTCGTTTTTCCTTGTTTTTACTCTTCTTTCAGACATGGTAGTTTTCTTGTGTTCCCCCTTCAATAGCGATAGCTTGGGTAGTTTAGGTCGGACGATAAGTAGTTCGCCCCCCAAACCAAGTGACTCTGGGGAGGTCTTAGCTCGAGGTTAGAGTCCGAGCTTGAAGAAATAGAGAACTTTAGGTTCTCGAATGACGGAGAGGATAGTGATACCTCCACCTCGGGCCAGGGTATGGAGTACCCTTCTAGGATGCCCGAGCATTATCTTGGACCCCTTCGTAGGGGGTTTAACATTCCGAATGACATCCTCCTTAGGATTCCGGAAGAAGGGGAAAGAGCTGACAATCCTCTGGAGGGATGGGTCACTCTTTATTTGAAAATGTTTGAGTACGGCCTCAGACTTCCTCTTCATCCCTTTGCTCAGGAGTTCTTAAACTGAACTGGACTGGCTCCTGCTCAAGTGGCCCCCAATGGATGAGGTGACTTTTTTGCTTTAGCCATTATTTTTTGGTTGCGAGCTCAGGATGAGGACGAGGCCGAGCTGCTAAATGTTGACCAGCTCCTTGGGTGTTTTGAGGCTAAGAGGATAGCCAAAAAACCAGGTCGGTACTATATGTGTGCGAGGAAAGGCGCAGGTGGCATAGTCAAGGGGCCGACCTCCATCAAGGGATGGGTAGGAAAGTGGTTCTTTGCCTCGGGAGAGTGGCTGGTAAAGGATGAGTCAGGTCGTCCCTTCTTTGACGTGCCTGTTAGGTTTGGGAACCTAGGTATACAGTCTTTCTTGTTTTCTTTTTTCTTTCAGCTTCTTGATATTTGCATCTAACTCGGACTTTTTGTTTACTTTGTGCAGTATCAATCAAGCCGATTCCTGAGCTCGCTCAAGCCACCTTCGACACCCTCAAATTCTACAAGGACAACTTCCCAAGGGGCCGGAAGATCGGGACCTTGGTCACCGACAAACTGCTGCTTGAATCAGGGCTATTGGACTACAATCCTTTAGTTCGTCCAATTAAAGCTTCGAGGCCAAACTCCGAGCTCGGTAAGTCGTGTTCGATCTCAATCTCAATTTTAGTTTCAAGTTTTTACTTCTAACACTTCATCTTATCCGTATTGCAACCATGGTGTGTGGATTCACGAGCAGCGTGAAACGCAAGTCTAAGGGCCGTGCTCACGCAATTAAGACAGTTCAGAGCTCTGATCCATCTACACCTGCCGTGGATCAGAATGCAGCTCGGGACAAGGCTGGTCCATCTTCTGCAGCTCCAACTCCGGTGATTGAGTTGGATTCTACCGGGGAGCACTCTAGGGAGAAGCGCTCGACGAGCGAGTCCGAGGCCTTGGACGTGTCACATCTTCGTGAGGTGAGAGAGGGCTCTCCTCTGAAGAGGAGGAAGAAGAAGAAGAAGACCACCTCCTCCTCGGAGGTTGGACCTCGTGGCCCCCTGCCTTCAAGCCACGCCGACCTCGTAGACGACCCTGAAGCTCGGATGGAGGGCACATCCGACGTGAAGATGCGGTTCAGAATGGAACCGTCGAGCTCCGGGTGAAAGACCAGGTGTCACGAATCTCGGCTGTCTGCTTGGATCGCTGTCTTAGAAGAGCCTCCAAGTTTGTGAGCGACCCAGAGTCCGTGCTGCAGCGGACTATCGACCACGCCGTCGAGGTAAGACCTACTCTTTAGCACTTATTTTGTCGTCTTATAGCTTGATTTTGTCTAACATGTGCTTGCCTTCTATGTCTTACAGGCGTTCACTGCCTCCATCCATTCAGCAGTCATGATCAGGGCCGAGCTGAATGGAAGGGAGGCCTTGGCAGCGAAGGAGAGGGATAATTCCTCTGCTGCCCTAGAGGCTGCCACTACGCTCAAAGGGGAGCTGCTGAAGGCTCGGAGCGAGGTGGACATACTGAGGGCTGAGGTTGAAGCCAAAGCCGAGCTGCTGAAGAGGGAGGATGAAAGGCACAAGGCCCACCTCCGAGCTGCCCGCGCTATCACTAAGGGGCTGGAGAAGGAGAAGTTCCAACTCCTGAAAGAGAAGGACGACCTGCTCCAGGCCTTCGAAGGGAAAGACGCTACAATTGGACGTCTTACTGCCGAGTTGAAGGCGGAGAAGGAGTGCCTTTCTGATGGAACTCTTCTTGAAGCAGCCTTCAGGCAACACCCACATTTTGACGGGTTTGCCAAGAACTTCAGCGACGCAGGCTTCAAATTCTTGATGAAGGGGATTGCTGTTGACATGCCACACCTCTAGGTCGACCTCGGCGGTCTGAAGAAGAGGTACGCTGAGAAATGGGCTTCTGGGCCTAATGGCACCCCAGGTCCTGCATCCCTGGTGGATAAATACGTCAGAGATCTGGACTCTTACTACTCCGACCTGGAGGAAGACGAGGTCCCAAGTCAGGAACCTACTGAGGTCAGCACCACCCAAGAAGGAGTCCCTTCCCAGCAGAACGAATCTCAGGAGGTCAACCTTATAGGCTCTCAAGGCGAGCTATCTTCTCACCTCGGTAGCGGCTGAGTTTCATTAGTTTAGTTTTTTTTCCTTTTTGTAAGCCTTTGGGCTGGGCTACAAGGTATATAAGCCTTGGCTCTCCCCTTTTGATTAATGAAATTTCCAATTCTCCATTTCCATTTGTTCTTCTGCTACTTCTTCTTTTAGGCTTTTAANGAAGAAGAAGACCACCTCCTCCTCGGAGGTTGGACCTCGTGGCCCCCTGCCTTCAAGCCACGCCGACCTCGTAGACGACCCTGAAGCTCGGATGGGGGGCACATCCGACGTGAAGATGCGGTTCAGAATGGAACCGTCGAGCTTCGGGGTGAAAGACCAGGTGTCACGCATCTCGGCTGCTTGCTTGGATCGCTGCCTTAGGAGAGCCTCCAAGTTTGTGAGCGACCCAGGGTCCATGCTGCAGCGGACTATCGACCACGCCGTCGAGGTAAGACCTACTCTTTAGCACTTATTTTGTCGTCTTATAGCTGGATTTGGTCTAACATGTGCTCGCCTTCTATGTCTTACAGGTGTTCACTGCCTCCATCCATTCAGAAGTCATGATCAAGGCCGAGCTGGATGGAAGGGAGGCCTTGGCAGCGAAGGAGAGGGAGAATTCCTTTGCTGCCCTGGAGGCTGCCACTACGCTCAAGGGGGAGCTGCTGAAGGCTCGGAGCAACGTGGACATACTGAGGGCTGAGGTTGAAGCCAAAGCCGAGCTGCTGAAGAGGGAGGATGAAAGGCACAAGGCCCACCCCCGAGCTGCCCACGCTATCACTAAGGGGCTGGAGAAGGAGAAGTTCCAACTTCTTAAAGAGAAGGACGACCTGCTCCAGGCCTTCGAAAGAAAAGACGCTACAATTGGGCGTCTTACTGCCGAGTTGAAGGCGAAGAAGGAGCGCCTTTCTAATGGAACTCTTCTTGAAGCAGCCTTCAGGCAACACCCAGATTTTGACGGGTTTGCCAAGGACTTCAGCGACGCAGGCTTCAAATTCCTGATGAAGGGGATTGCTGCTGACATGCCGCACCTCCAGGTCGACCTCGGCGATCTGAAGAAGAGGTACGCTGAGAAATGGGCTTCTTGGCCTAATGGCACCCCAGGTCCTGCATCCCTGGTGGACAAATACATCAGAGATCTGGACTTTGACTACTCCGATCTGGAGGAAGACGAGGTCCCAAGTCAGGAACCTACTGAGGTCGGCACCACCCAAGAAGGAGTCCCGTCCCAGCAGAACGAATCTAAAGAGGTCAACCTTCTAGGTTCTCAAGGCAAGCTATCTTCTCACCTCGGGAGCGGCTGAGTCTCATTAGTTTAGTTTTTTTTTTTTGTAAGCCTTTGGGCTGGGCTACAAGGTATATAAGCCTTGGCTCTGTCCTTTTTAATCAATGAAACTTCCATTTCTCCATTTTTGTCTGTTCTTTTACAACTTTTCCCTTTAAGAATCTTTTTAAACTTGCTTGTATAAGTTGGAACTTATAAAGGAACAGATTCATCTCGCACTTCTAACCCATAACTTTTGTAAGTTTAAAGGCTTGTGAGATAACTCTTTTCACATCGCACCTCTTTCCTAAGGTTTGAATTTGAGAGTCTCTTTTATTAATCTTTAATACTTCTCCTCGAACTCGGAAGTCCGAAAGAACACTAAGCAATTGAAACTTTCTACATCGCGCCTTTAACTTGTACGTTTAAACGGTTGAATTTTGTGTCCATAGTTAATGCTCACATCGCACCTCGAACCCGTAGGTTTAGAGAATTGAATTTCTTGAACCTTCAACATCGCACCTTTAACTTAAGCATTCAAAGGATTGAATTTTGGTTCGTAATTGATTTTGACATCGCACCTCGAACCCGTGGGTTTTGAGGATCGAATTTGATCAATTTTTGCCCTTAATTTGCCGATTTTAAGTCTTATGGGAGTCCGTGGCCCCCATTTAATTTCTAATCGAACTCGAAGTTATGAAATTAAATAACCCCATTTATTGACAGTTCCGCCCCTTGAAAATTTTTACAAGCCCATTTTGGGACTATTTTGACATTTCAGGGGTAATAGCGCTTCAAGTGCTCCGTGGTCCATGGATGCGCAAGCACTCTTCCTTCCAGGTCAGCCAGCATATAAGTTCTAGGTCGGACTATGCATTTGACTTCGAATGGTCCCTCCCAACTTGGGTCAAGGGTGCCGACATGACTCTGAATTTTTCTTAAGACTAAATGTCCAACTTGGAAGCTTCGAGGTCGAACTCGGGCATTGTAATGTCTGGCCATTCTGTTCTGATACTCTGCTAAGCGCAGCTGAGCCATTTCCCTTTTCCCTTCCAATAAGTCCAGGTTAAGGAGTAGTTCTTCCTCGTTCTTTGCTGGCTCGTACTGTTCTAGCCTGTCTATTGGTTTGCCGATCTCGACTGGTACAACAGCTTCGGAACCAAAGGCTAGAAAGAACGGAGTTTCGCCAGTTGACTCCCTTGGGGTGGTTCGATATGACCACAGAACCTCACGTAGCTCCTCGGCCCATCTTCCCTTTCTGGAGTCCAACCTTAGCTTGAGTCCTCGCTTTATGATCTTGTTTACTGCTTCAACTTGTTCATTCGCTTTCGGATGCACAAGGGACGAACTGAGGTGGCTTATACCAAGTTTTCTGCAAAAGTCCTTGAACTTTGCATTGTCAAATTGTTTTTCGTTGTCTGTCACGATAGCATTTGGTATGCCAAAGCAGCACACAATGTTTGTCCATATGAACGACATGACTCTGGACTCTGTGATGTGGGATAGTGCCTCGGCCTCAGCCCACTTAGTGAAGTAGTCCACAGCGACAACGACGAACTTTGTTTGTCCTTTGCCCAGAGGAAAAGGACCTATAATGTCCACCCCCCATTGCGCAAATGGCCATGGGGCTGAGATGGGGGTGAGCAGTTCGGGAGGTTGATGGATAATGTTTGCGAAACGCTGGCAGTTGTCACAAGCTTTCACAAACTGCTTTGCATCCTGCTCGACACTGGGCCAATAGTACCCTTGTCGAACCACCTTGGCCGACAACGACCTGGCGCCAGAGTGGTTTCCACACACCCCTTCATGAACTTCCCTAAGAATGTTAAGGCCTTCTTCGGGAGTCACACACTTGAGGAGAGGCAGGGAGAAGCCACGCCGGTACAACATTCCTTCTCGGAGTGTGAATCGAGCTGCTCTTCGCGCCATCTTCTTTTGCTCCTTCGGATCTTGCGGTGGGTTTCCTTTGATGAACTCCACGATTGGGTCCATCCAAGTGAGTGATGAAGTATCAACCTCCGTTACATCTGGCTCCAAGATTGAAGGAGTGTCCAAGATTTCGACCGGGACCGATCTAGCCAGGTCGGTCTCGTATGCTGATGCCAATTTGGCTAAGGCATCTGCATTAGAGTTCTCAGATTTTGGAACTTGACTCACCTCGTAAGTCCCGAACTGGGCGAGGTGCGATCTGACCTT
>NW_019104798.1:123809-144174 GCF_001995035.1 Momordica charantia | reverse complement strand
GAGGAATAGAATAGACATTCCTTTAGATGTCTTTGTATTCTTTATCATCTCCCAATTTTTTTTATATCGTTATTTTCCACTATTTTCCCTTTCAAACTGTAGTTAAAAAGATGATTTTATTGTATCATTTCTCCATTGTTTTTCCCTCCCCTCCAAATTTAGGAGTTGACTATCTTTTTATGAATTTAGATGATTGTTTCGTTCATGTATGGTTAGATTCTAAGAATAACATTGGAAGTGATTTACACATATACTCATGATATGGGACTGTTAGTACAGTTGATTATCTCATTATGAGTGAATTTCAACAAACAATTACCTGTTGGTTCTATTGCTTTACGTGCAACTTAATTTTCTTTTCACTTTGAGTTTTGGACTTCAGGCTTTTGTTAATAGAGAAGACCATTTCTGCATCTTGAGGAAGATTCGGTATGAAGTAATTAAATATATTAGTATTATCTATGTTTGAAATCAATTTTTGATCTACATGTCTATTTTCAAGCTTGTTTTGTTTGGGAGACTAATGAGAGGGAATCTTAATTGGTAGTCATTTAGTAGTTGGTATGTTCTATTTGACCTAGTGATATTGATTCGCTTTACTTTGGCTTCGAGCTTTATTTTATTTTCCGCATCTTCTGCATAATTTTAACTCATAATATATGTTTGATTTATCATAATTCATCTTTTATATCTTTACTGCATCAAAGTCAAGTGTGACATGGTAATTTCTTATCGTATATTGCACTAAATTTGCGCGTCTTAAGCTCAATTTCTATTTGGTTCAATTTTGTTCATGAATATATAGTGTTGTAGTTATATCTCCCCAACTATCCACTCCCCAAAATTTACACAGTTATATATATTAGTTGAAATGAATAATATTTTTATATAGATTCTCTATTCAGTTTGTTTCATTACTATTTATATATCTATTAACTTTGTTCGATATAGGACTAATTGTAAGATTTCATGATAGTGCTTTTAAAAGAAGCGTTTTCATTTAGATTTGTTTAGTATCAAACGAGAGTGCTTTTAGAAGCGAATAAAAAACAAAAAGTAATTGAATCATACGCACCTTAGTAAAAGCTTCTTAATACCAAATAATTTTGATGTTTGGAGTTTTACTTCTAAAAGTGTTATTGGATCAAGCACTTGGCCTAAAGCATTATTTAAGTGCTTTTCACAAAGGAATATTAGTGCTTTTGACTTTTTTTCAAAAGCACATTTATTTGGAATGTGCTTTTAGACTAACCACTCATTGAGTAAAACACTTCTTAATTAAAAAAAAAAGGTGGTTTTAATTACTTAAAATCATTCTTTTAAATGTTAACCAAACACAACAAATTCTTAAAGTAACACTTTTAAACATCCATAAACACTTTGAATGACATGACAAGCTCACGTCTACTTCCAAATATGTTAATATTGAGTAAGAAAGTAGTTTTACATGCCAAAAGAACTTCCAAGCATTGCCTACAACCTAAAAGCTTTCATAAGACAAAATATTTCTTTGATATAGATGTGACATTAGTCTTCCAAAGTATTCAATGAACAACAAGACTTAAAACATGTTCGAAAGCCTCTAAATTAGTTGGATACTGTATCTTTTTGTACTCTCGAGTCATGAGCTATTTATGGAAATTGACAATTTGTTTTCTCCCATAGTGATTGTCATCAAATTTTGGACTTGGCAATCAATCCTACCATTTATGTTACCAACACTTTGACAATGTTTAATAAAGATTGGGTGCATTTAAATCGATATGGAAATAGTAGTAACTACATATTAGTCTTCAAACTAATTATTTCATGCTAACTTAACACAATTTGAATTTTTGGACTTCTAGAGTTATTGAAGGGTACATAGCAAGAGCATGAAATTTTCTACCAAAAGTGAAGAAAATGAAACCAGGTCCCAATAAAGTGTTATGTCACTACAAATACTATAGGAATATGCGACATTTTGATTTCCAAATCGTATATGAGCACTTAGTCATTAAGGGAATAGACTCGACATATACTACAACGAAATTGACCTGTAATGTCAGTTCTCAACTGATATTATACATATTAGATGTCGTTCCACAACCGATACTAATCTGGGTGTCACCATATCGTATGATGCCTTACGAAACAATATCGGTTGTTAACTAACATCAAATTAACCGACATAGTAGGTGTTCGATTTCATTACTTTAGTCAGTTCTCAACCGATATTAACCCCGATGTTATTGTAGGTTACGATGTCAAGTACTCTACCATGTCAGCTTGAAAATGACATTAGTTGTCCAAATAGTGTTGGTTAGTAACCGACATTATTCATTTGTAACTGACATTGTTCACCAATAATAATGAATAATTACAATGATAGTTAGTTGCGATGTCAATTCTAAACTGACATTGATTTTTAAAAAAACCTGAAAAAACAAAAAAGATATTTTATATACTAAGATACCTATAAACCCTATCAAGACATTTCCAGCAAAAAAAAAAAAAAAACTATATAATCAATACTTTCACCGATCCACTACACAATATTGAGTCGTCCAATAACAATACTTTTATAAGGCACTCCAACACAATCTAACCACCAAAACACACGAATACAATTATTAGAAATCCTAATACACATCTTCGATAAAATTCATCAACCTTAATATACATCAATTCTTCTCTAATATCTAATATATTAAATAAATTATAATTTGATTTATTAAAAGTGTTAACATGAACAAACTGAGCAAAATGTTAACTAGCTCTTTTTTTTAATGTATTTAACTAGCTCATTGATGTACAACCAGCGCATATTGAAATATATAAATGGTTCAAAGAACCAAAGTTTTACATATTAAAAACTAACGTAATAAAACTATATTTACTATATCCATCCAAGCATAGTTCGCAACAAATCCGGCCTTTTAATCATGTACCTCATCAAGTTTTGCTTGAGTATGCGGCTTTTTTGAATTCAACCGCATGTAAAAAAATATAAATAATATAAGTATATTTCAAATATGAAAAGTAGCATTGAGTTTTGAGTGTGCATGAGAGACATACAAGATTAGTTATTGGAGTGTTTGAATTATGCATTATCTATCGAATGTTCTTCATGACGTAATATCCACTCACTCTGTCGATCCTAATTGACATGGACACTATACATATATAAAAATGATAAGTTTTAGAACTTATTAGAAAATAATAATATAATGCAATATAGTTTATGTACCTACTCGTACAAGAATCTAAGTAGGATTGTTCCTACCTTGTGTAATAGTATTATGTGCCATAAACATTCTCAGGACCCTAAATACATTATAAAAATTTAAAATCAAAATAAATTAATAAGTCATCAATCTTGCACATTAATGTAAACTAAAAAATTAGATAATAGTTACGTATTTACAATATATTTAATGTTTTCCTTAATAGTAAGGTGCAAAAAGTCTAACACGTAAGCTATATTATCATGAATGTCAATGACACGTACAAATCCTAATACACCTCCAATGGAATTTGGCAACCACAATGCACATCATTCCTCATCTAACATATTTTGATTAGCAATATTCACAACATTTAAATACAAATTTCCTAAACTAATCTCTATTTCGTTAAGTAACAATAATTTGCTTCATTAAGAAGATAAATTAAGCAAAATGAGCAAAATGTCAACTAACACGCTCACTGATATAACCAACACATATTGAAATGTACAAATGGTTCAAAGTTTTACATATAAAAACTAATTAGCTAAAGTGATGAAAACTATACTTAATATGTACCTTTGATTGCTCATCCGCATCTGAGGAAACATATGAACGGTACTTGCTTTGGCGCACCACATGTGAAAGGCTCTAAGGCTTGTAGTGTTACAATCCATGGAAATATTGTGCTACGTAAATCATGACACAGAAAAAATGGTAACGTCCCCAAGTTGTGTATAGAGGGACAATGAGAATTTAGAATTCATCATAATATAATTAAGAAGCATCGACAAACTTATATATATACCAGGTGGTTAAAACATCAACAAATTTATACACCGCCAATTGGCCAAATTTCCCTGTAAAATCACTGAATCAGATGAAGATGCTAACTCACCAATATCAATAGTCAACTCGCCAATAGATGCACAAATCAGCAAGCTAGATAGATAGTCTCGTGCTTCAAAATCAACATTTTATTTTCCTTCCAGGTAATATACATATTTATTTCCTCGTATAATAGCCTTTCATCCTTCTCAAATATGGATCCATAGACTTAATTGTTTTTCTTATGCAGCAGGTCAAATATGGATCATTTTAGCTAACATATGGAAAGGACGAACAATCGACTTTCTTTTCCTTCGAAAGACTTACCAAGTTTAGACCCCTTTTTCTTTGTGTGTATATATATTTCTATTAAATAGTTCTCATTCGAGCCGTAAGAGATTCATCCACTTTACATTCTAGTTTTGTACTCAAATAACATAATCTTCTTCCAACAGATGTTCGCTTAGGTGATTATGATTGTAAGACACTAAAATCTTTTGTCGAAGCATTCATTTATTTATGGAAGACTGATATGCTATTCCAAAATTAAAACAATGGAAAGAAAAATTTCAATCCCGATCCAGCAGGTTGAAAAATCGTAAACGAGGGGAGGAGAAAAAGAAAAGAGGGGAAAGGCAAGAGAGGATGGAGGAGACGTCATAACTTTTTTTCAACTTTCAACAAATAGTGGTGCGTGTCTGAGTTGGAGTTTAATTTTTTTTTACCTTAATCTTTCAGCACCTTTTTCAACCCACTTTTTTTATCAGTTTTAAAAAAATATTTTATCTAAATACGATATAAAGTGATATTTATTGTAATGTACAAATAACAGTAAATATCCTCAACTTTTTACCCTCTCCTCTCCCCCCCAAAAAAAAACAAGAAAGCAAGTTATTGAGTCAATTCTCAACTAAATTTCACAAAACCTACAATATACAAGTAACATCACTGAACTCAAAATATCCTAAACTTACAAGAAAGAGTTTGAAATATCATTCCAAGATCTAGTTGAAGCAATGAGAGATATGGTAAGGATTTGACACAACTATAGTCTAGAAGCCTTAACTCTACACGATTATAATAGCCCAAGATTCAAAGTACAAAGTATTATATAATGCAAAGAGGAACAAGAAAAAAGTAACTCAAATTTTGCTAACCTTCCCTACAATAAATGTAGCAATAGGATACTTAATAAGTCCCTGAAACAATTTTGGTGAATCTCGTGCGCATTAGAATAATTCTTCATTAGTTAGCAAACCACGTGAATGTTTCACATCATAATTATAAGCTGGTAGACTACTACACTAAGTTTATTTATTAAGGGATTGCAAGTTTAAGTTCAAGTGATTTCCATACATCGGCTCCATCTCAACCACCTTCAAATTAAATAAATAAATAAATAATGTACAACATTATGATCCAACCACTTCAAATAATATATGATGAAATTTTCAAATGTTGACGAAAATTAGATAATATATGATTAAAGAATCAAAATAAATGTGCATTTTTCATGGAAGTTTAAGGTAAATCGTTAAATCATGATTTTAAGTTAGAGGACTTTTTAAAAGCCTCGTATAAGGCTTCAATACCCTAATCCAGGGACAAATCTATGGAGGATCGAGGGGGTCTTGAGCCCCCTTATAATAAGTGATCTTTTCATTATTTTCTATTTATTATTAAAACAAATTTGTATAATAAAGTTTAAAACCTGAATGCATGTATGTTGTACTCAAAAGCTAGGGAATACCTCTCCTCTTTTTTCTTCAAAGCTCTTTTAGCGATAAATGTAGGGATTATGAGTTAAATGTTTTGGAGTTTCTTGGAATTTTTATGCTTCAATAAATAAATAAATTAATAGCTACCTTCAAAGTTATGGTTTTAGTATTCAAGTAACTTACAAAATATAATAAAGATACATAAATAAAATTTGTACCTGAAAGAAAGTAAAAATATGAACAAATGAATACTGGAGAAGGGATAAAAATATTACCAACAAATATTTCTGATTGTGAAAGACAACTATGTACATCTTGTCTGATACATCGAAGTTGAAACAATTCTCTTAAACTCGTTCGATTAACACTTGCATTACTAGACTTGAAACATGAAAGATAAAATAAAAGTAGCACTTATAAGACATATCAGAAAATCCCATATGCAAATGTTGAGAAGTGAAATTCACAATATAATACACAACTTCAACTATGACAAGAGAATAGGAGGGGGAACGAAAGAAAATAAGAATGAAGAAAGAAAGAAAATAATGCCTGAGGAATTTGCAAGATAGATCTATCAAATTTTATCTACAACATCACTACCACCACTGAATATGTTACTATCAACATAATAGTTGTTCCATTATCCTTTCACGCTAAGCATAAAAACCAAGTAAAAATGTAAAATGCAAGATAGCTATTTTCAGCATTTTGGATCTTACAGAAACAAAATCCTAACGAACGGATAGACAAACCTTGCCAGAACAAGCCTAGCGTTGGCAGCAGCTAATTAGTAAAGCAATATTGGTGAAGATGATTTGTGCAAGAGGACGAAGGGAGAAACTACGAAGACGATTTGCACAGGAGAAAGAATGTAGTGGCGAAGATTTGTCCTGTTCGTGCAGGGAGTGTTGTCGAAGGAGTACCACCACTCAAACCGAAACCCATTGGAGAGATGTTGCTATTTGTGGTTCATCGGATGGGGTTTGTTGTTGGTGCTAAAGTCGCACCATCGAGGAATGTGGGTCGAACTGTAGTAAGGAGTCGTCGATGAGATCGTTTGCCAGAGAAGGAAGCTAGGAGGAGGGAGTGCTATGGTTGGGATACGATGGTGAAGGTGGGAGATAGCGAGAAATTTAGGGTTCTAATTATTTTTCCTTTTTTTCGTTTTTGTTATTTTTCATTATTTTTTTTTTCAACATTTGATGTCGCTCCTCAACATTGTATGCACATATTTCATGACAGTTACAATCCAACATTAAAGGTCTAACGCTATAACATACACATTTTTCTTGCTTAATGTATTTTTTGATATTTGATGTCATTTGTCAACCAATATCGTATCCCTATGCCTTCTCATTTTTTGTTTATATTTTTTACAATTGATGTCGCTTGGCAACCGATATCATATTTTCATATTTTATGTCGGTTCAAAACTGACATTAAAGATCCAGCTTTTTGAGACTGACATTAAATCCTAACTGTCATCGTTTACAAACTACCAACTAACATTGAAGGTAACAATTGTTGTACTTATCTTAATATATACCATGTTTGGTACCATCATGGTGAAGTAGATGAGGAGGATGAATTTGAGAATGAAGTTGATGTTTTTATGTCTGAAGATGACAACTTCAATGAGAGCATGCATACAAGAGATGAGGACAATATTGACCCTTATACATCAAGGAAGGAAAAAAAGAAATTCTCAGAACATACAAGAGGCAAATGCTCTATTGTATAAAAGATGTACAAAATATAAAAAAATTTCGACAACTGTAGCATTGTATAAAATTAAAACTTTTATCAGTTGGTCAAATGCAAGTGATGAATGCTCTACTCCCTCAAGTTCTAAAACTATTTTTGTTAAAGCATCTCCTAATATTCCTAAGCTTGTTGCTCCTAAGGTTGTATCTAACCATGCTAAAATTAGCTTTGTGCCTATATGTCATTATTGTGGTATTGAAGGTCATATAAGACCCAAGTACTTTAAATTAAAATATGCTCAAACTACTTCTCCTAAAATAAATTTCTCTCAAAGGGCAAAGTTTCACAATGCTCCAAGAAAGAATTTTACCAAGAAAAGTAGGATGCATAAATTTGTTGTAAAAGATAATTCATTGCATAATGTTGTTTGCTTTTCATGTGGCAAGTATGGACATAAATCTTATTCTTGTTACTTGTCTAAATCTTCTGCTTTCAATAAAAATGCCAAAATGAAATGGATCCCCAAGTTTGTTAATGCTAACCTTCTAGGACCCAAACAAGTATGGGTACCAAAGGATCAAATTTAAATCCTTGTATTTGTAGGTTTGTTTGAAAGCTTCCAAGAAAAGTAAGTGGTACTTGGATAGTGGTTGCTCAAGGCACATGACGGGAGACTAATCCAAGTTTGTCACTTTCTCCAAAAAGGATGGAGGTTTTGTAACCTTTGGTGATAATAAGAAAGGTAAAATAATAGGTAAGGGTAGTATAGGTAATGAATCTTCTATTTTGATTGAAGATGTACTTTTGGTTGATGGTTTAAAGCATGATTTACTTAGTATTAGTCAATTGTGTGATAATGGATTTAGAGTTGTGTTTGATAAAAAGAATTGCATCATTGAAAATGCTAGTGATTGAAAAGTTTTGTTTGTTGGAAATAGAGATGAAAATGTGTATAGTATTGATTTGAATGATTGTCCTATTAGTGATAAATATTTATCGGTCTTGCATGATGATTCTTGGTTATGGCATAGAAGACTGGGACATGCTAGCATGCACTTAAATTCAAATATTTCCAAGAATTCTTTGGTTAGAGGTCTTCCCAAATTTAAATTTGAAAAGGATAAAGTTTGTGATGCTTGTCAAATGGGTAAGCAAACTAAGTCTTCTTTCAATCTAAAAATATGATCTCTACTACAAGACCATTACAAATATTACAAATGGACTTACTTAACCCTTCTAGAATTGCTAGTTTTGGAGGGAACTATTATGCCTTTGTTATAGTTGATGATTTTTCAAGATTTACTTGGGTTTGATGCTAAAACATAAGGATGATGCTTTAAAAAGTTTTTCTAGTTTTGCCAAAAGAGTTCAAAATGAAAAAGAATTTTTTATTTCTAAAATTAGGAGTGACCGTGAGGAGAATTTGATAGTAATGCTTTTACAATTTTTATGGAAAAAATGGATTTTCTCATAATTTCTCCACTCCAAGAACTCCTCAACAAAACAGTGTGGTTGAAAGGAAAAATCGTACTTTGCAAGAATTTGCTAGGTCAATGTTGCATGAGTATGGTTTACCTTCATACTTTTGGCCGGAAGCCGTTAACACCGCTTGTTATGTTTTAAATAGAGTTTTAATTAGACCTTCTTTAGATAAAACTTCTTATGAACTTTGGCATAACAAAATTCCAAATATTGGGTACTTCAAAGTTTTTGGTTGCAAATGCTTTATTTTGAATAACAAGAAAAGCTTGGAAAATTTGATTCTAAGACGGATGTTGGTATTTTCCTTGGTTATTTCTCTACTAGTAAAGCTTATAGAGTTTTCAATAAAAAGAACTTTGGTAGTTGAGGAATCTATGCATGTGGTATTTGATGAATCTTGCAACGTTGTTTCTAATAATTCTTTTTGTAGTGATTCTTTAGAAAGAAAATTTGGAGATTTACTTGTTAGTGACAAAAGCAAAGAGATTGCTTCAAGTAAGCAAGAAGTGAGCATCAACGAAAATAAGGTAAACAATTGTTCATCAATGCCTAAGGAGTGGAAGTATGCTCCATCCCATCCTAAGGATTTCATTATTGGTGATCCCGAACAAAGTGTGAAAACTCATTCCTCCCTTAATATGTTTAATAACATTGCTTTTGTTTCTCAAATTGAACCAAAAAGTTTTAAAGATGACGAAAGTGATAAATTTTGGATTTTAGCTATGCAAGAAGAATTAAATCAATTTGAAAGAAACAATGTTTGAGAATTAGTCCCTAGGCCTTTTAATGCTTCTATAATTGGGACTAAATGGGTCTTTAGAAATAAAATGAATGCGAATGGAAATATCATTAGAAATAAAGCTAGACTTGTAGCTCAAAGTTATTATCAAGAAGAAGAAATAGATTATGAGGAAACTTTTGCACCCGTTGCTAGATTAGAAACCATTAGAATGTTACTTGTTTTTGCTTCTTATAAGAATTTTATTTTGTATCAAATGGCTGTGAAAAGTGCTTTTTTAAATAGTTATATTACGGAAGAAGTTTATGTGGAACAACCTCCGGGATTTGAAAGTTTTGATTTTCCAAATCATGTTTTTAAGTTGAAAAAGGCTCTTTATGGTTTAAAACAAGCTTCAAGAGCTTGGTATGATAGACTTAGTAATTTTCTTCTTGAAAATGGTTTTAAAATGGGTAAAATTGATACTACTCTCTTTATTAAGTCTAAAGAAAATGGTATGCTTTTAGTGCAATTATATGTGGATGATATTATTTTTTGTTCTACTAATCGTTCTATGTGTGAAGAATTTTCTAAATGTATGCATAATGAGTTTGAGATGAGTATGATGGGAGAACTTAGCTTCTTCCTTGGACTCCAAATCAAACAACTAAAGGATGGTATCTTTATAAGTCGAGAGAAATACACAAGGGATTTGCTCAAAAGGTTCAAATTCAATTAAGGTAAAATTGTCAAAACTCCTATGAGCACATGTACTGAGCTTGACAAGGATGAGAAAGGTAAATGTGTGGATGTAAATACTTATCGAGGTATAATTGGCTCTTTACTTTATTTAACCACTAGTAGACCTGATATTATGTTTCAGTGTATGTGTTTGTGATAGATTTCAATCTTGTCCTAAAGAATCTCATGTGCATGCCGTTAAAAGAATATTTAAATATTTGTTTGGAACTATTGATTTAGGTTTGTGGTATCCTAGAAATGTTGAATTTAATTTGATAGGTTATTCCGATGCAGATTTTGCGGGTAGTTTACTTGACCGAAAGAGTACTAGTCGGACTTGCCAATTTCTTGGTAGTTCCTTAGTTTCTTGGTTTAGTAAAAAGCAAAATTTGGTTGCTTTATCTACTACCAAAGCGGAATATATTGCGGTTGCTAGTTGTTGTGCTCGAATTCTTTGGATGAAACAAACTTTTTGTGATTTTGGATTAAAGTTTGAAAATGTGCCTATATTTTGTGATAATACAAGTGCCATAAATTTGACTAAAAATCCTATACATCATTCTAGGACTAAGCATATTGATATTAGACATCACTTTATAAGAGAGCATATGCAAAATGGTCATATTACTCTTGAATTTGTAAGCCCAAATAATCAATTAGCGGATATTTTTACCAAGCCTTTAAATGAAGAATGTTTTTGCAAAATTAGACTTGAGCTTGGTATTATTTGATGTGATGCATCTTGATTTTGTATTTGTTATTTTTATTTAAATGCATATTGATAGGGGGAGCATTTATGCAAAATTGTGTTCATATTTTTAGAGGGAGCTTTTTATGTTATTAATTCTTTTTTTGTTCATTTTGATGATTCCAAAGGGGGAGAAGTTTAAGAAAAATTGGCTCTAAAATTGTCTCATGATTTATTGGTTTATTAATCCATGGATGTATCAATTGAGGGGGAGAAATTAATCTTTGAATGGTTTTTAAGTATGATATTTTGGATTAACTATGGTGATTATTAAATGTCTATGTATTTTTCTTTGGAAGTTTGACATCATCAAAAAGGGGGAGATTGTTGGCTTTTTAGCCCTTAATCTCAAATTTATTACTTTAATTAATAAATTAATGTTTTGATGATAACAAACTTAATTTTTATTTATTGATAATTTTAGTATTTTAAAGTGTCCACAGTGTAGAGCTCGTTAGAACGATTTCAACGACTATTAGATCATCCAAATCGAAGTTCAGACAGAGAAGTTACGATCGAAATAAGAAAGGAAAAATACCCGAGAAGATGACATGGACAATTATATATATATATAACTCAAAACTGTTTTGTCACATTATTTCATATATATATATATATATATATATATATATATATATATATATTAATAATATATATATATATATAATTCTTATTTCATTTTTTCAAAATTATCTCAACCCTTCATTTTAAATAATTAAGATCTAATGGTCGAAAATTAAAGTTGATTTTTTTTACTATTTTCTTCCCTCTATTTAAACTCAACTCATCATTCAAAATTACATACAATTCTCTTATTTTCAATCCTCCATAATTTCAAAATTTTCATTTGCTAATCTCTCCAAGTTCTCAATTTTTCTTTTCATCTTATTTGTGAGAAAAATTTATTGTTGTGAGGATTGAATTTTTGTGAGCTCAAATTTTTACATTCACTCTATTTGAGAGTTTGTAAGTGTGTTTCAAAATCTTCAACTCATTGTAACGGTGTGATCCTCACCGTGGAGAGGATCGACTTTACTCTTAAGAAGGACAGTGTACCGATTTGACTCCTACCGTGGAAAGAGTCAGAATTTCACTTTACAACCCAAGAGGTGCTTGGGAAGTGGAGTAGGACAGTTGTGCCGAACCACTATAAAAATTCGCGGTGTCAAATTTCTCTAACCCTCTCTCTTATTTATTTTTGCAATTAATTTTAGAATTTTATTGATTGATTTACGTTTCTCTTGTTTGCCTTAGAATTTATTTCATACTACTTTGTTAAAATTGCATATCTCAAAAAGTGTATTATTTTTGTTTAAATTGGACCCATTTATTTAAAAGTTTACATTTTGTTAATTAAACCATATTCACCTGCTCTTTAGGGTTGTCATACCGATCCAACATATTTGTTATGGAAGTTTTGTTAGAGCTTGAAAAAGAGGCAGTGGACATTAAAAGGGTACGTACAAGACAAAGTAAACTAGAACGGTGTACTGTAATGTGCTACTTAACTAATAAGTGTGTTAACTTTTTAAAGAACTATTTTAAACAATAAGTTGATGTGGTTATCAATGAATATCGTAGTGAAGAATACATTAATGATATCATTCTAGAGGGTCGTCCTATGTCATCTAGAATATCAATCACATTATATGCCGAGTGAATTAGCTCAATCATATTGTAGCTTTATTATACCGTTGTCTGTGTATTGCCTGAGCATATTGAACAAGGTTGAGATAATAACTTCTCCAAATAGCACACATATGATGATGCTTTCAATAAAATTCTTGGTGCTGATCGTGGTTATGTCAGAGCATTTGAATTTTGTGTAACTCGTTCAAAACTATCAATATTGTCTCAAAAATGTCAAAAGTACATAGCACTTGGAAACAAGTACTTCAAGATGCAAAAGGATATGATGGAAATGAAAGGTATGATGTCAAGTTTTGAAAGGAATGAGATATTTTTTTAATTAAGTTATCTTAAATATATGATATTTTTGCTCTTACTTTACTTAAAATTTATGTTCTATATCAAATTCTTATAGCCCGTACCAAGTGATGGAGTTTCTAATACATGTACGCCAACAAATAATCAATATACTCTCCCAACTTCTCCATGGGTAAATTTATTATTGTTATATGATGAGTAATTAATTGTATTAATTTAATTATCATCATGTTATTTTATCTTGCATTGTCTTTTTATTTTCTATCTAAAGAGTATTAATAATAATACTCAAGTTAAGTGCAAGTTATTAGATTGGTATGGCTCGGGAAAGATAGTCGCCCATGATCCATCTGCTCTCGTTCATCATGTTCCTATTGGACCATATGTCGTTAAAGTTTGGGTTGATGTGTGAAAGAAAGATAATGCATATTTGTGGAGATATAATTCAGAAATGACGTGTATTGAAGGAGTTATGGGTTGTACAGTGGCATGGCCACATAATTGGCATGAACATTTCTTAGACATACTTAGGTGCATTTACTCAGGAATATTGTCATTTTGTTTCACTATCAATGTTCACAAAATTATTTTATATTTTTTTAAAATATGTTTGTAGGTGAATGAGAAATCATATCAAAGCAAAAGATGACAACTTCTTTTGTACTGCATACTGCTTTATTTTTATTATATGAAACCTATTTGTAAACCTGTTTGTAATTCTATATATGAACTCATTTTCTTAGAAATTACTATGGGTTTATGTAACTTTGTTTAATTGTAAACTATTAAATACTTTATTTTATGATGTAATAGATTATGAAACTTATTTATAAAAGGGATGTGATGATATATTTAATATGTAGTATAGTATTTTTATAGGTTTAGTCAACTACAAACAAGTTCTTAACTCAATTTGATCAAACTATACAAATCTTACCTAGCAAAACTAAATGCTATAAAAATTATTGACCATAATATATTGCAATTGGAAAAAATTATAGATATTTATAATAATGTAATATAAACACTATTCGTACAATATAATAGCTCAAATGAAGAGCTATTATAAGTTTAAGATAGCACGAAATTTGAACTATAATGACTATTTTATAGTATGGAAAATTTGTTATTACATGTTTATGATAGCGCAATTCATTAGTTGTATATACCATATTATAGCACAAAAAAAAAATAGGTGTCATAGGTTAAAATAGCATAAAAAAATTAGCTATTATAAGTTGAAGATATCACAACAAATTAACGATTATAGGTTTAAGATAGCACAAAGAATTAGTTATTATAGGTTTAAGATAGAACAAAACGTTAGCTATTACAGGTTCAATATAGAACGGATAAAGCATTATCTAAATATATAATAGCGCCAAACAAAAACACTATGAAAGGTTAACATAGTAACGTAAATATGCAATAATTTATTAATTTATTATAGTGTCCGTTATAGCCCTTAAAAAGTATCAAAAGTCGTGAAATTTTAATAGCATCGCCTGTCAGGATTCTAAAAAAATGCTATAAAAAGTCTTTTATAGCATTTTTCATGAGCTATAGTATCTTTTTTTTTTAGTGTAGATATTCAAATATGCTTGGGTTTCTAGCACTACATTGCGATCAAAGATATAATTTACGAGATTTTAGAGAAATGAGACGGTATCCTCGAGGTAGGGAAGAGGTGTTTAACTATCAACATTCTTCATTGCGAAATGTTATTAAACGTTGTTTTGGCATGTTGAAAGCTCAATTCCATTTTCTTAAACAAACTCATTTCTTACCCAGTCGACACAAAAAAGATATATACTAATATATATACTAATAGCATGTTGTACTATTTACAATTATGTTAGACTAAATGATTGTGAAGATGATCTCTTCAATGACTATAACATTGAATCATTGATTGTTGAAGATTTATAAAATTTGCCATAAGGCGAATGGCTCGAGTTTTAGACGACATTGAAAATCAAATTTGGACAATATTTAAAGGATAAATATTATTATTGTTTTTAATTTTGCTTTTGAGAGTTTAAATGTTTATTTCTTGTTATATCTTTCTACATTATTATATCTACTAAATATTATTTCAACTAAAAAATAGAACATTTTCATGGAAAAAAAAATTAACAATAAGAACAGTAACGAAAATAAATATAATTTTGTTTCTTACTTTTTTTTCAAGAAACAATAAATAGAAGTTGTTACCAATTATATTCCTATTTCTAGTTCAAAAATTACTAAAAACAAGAACTATGAAACAAGAAATAGGATCGTTACCGAACGAGGTCTTAGTTATTCATTCTTTATGGATACGATCTTTTTATCACTTGATATACGATTTGTGTACACTTGTACTAGGGTTGTTAAATCATTAACACAAAGGTAGGAATGCACAAAATCAGGTCCTAACAAATTAATGCACAAGAATAATTAGTTATCCAAAATTCACTAATTTCAACAAAAATATAGCTATATAGTCGTATTTACCAAGCCAACGTTACAAAAAATTTGGGCTATTACAGGGAAACAATGTTACTCAGGCAACCAACATTGTTTCAAGTATCCTTGTTTCGCTTTAATGATGGTCGCCTTTCATGTTGGCCAATGCTTATAATTGTAGAAAATTGCCATTATTTATTCATCCATCATTATTGAATGTGAATCATTAAATATAATATATGTGTAAGGGCGTTTCTGTTCTTCAGCATAGGAAGGAAAAAACTAAAACAAATAGGATTTTGGAAGAGTAAATTAAAGGGCACTTTGGTCCTTTGTTATTTTGGGTTAAAAAAAAGAGAAAAAGGAAAATAAAACAAAAGAAAAACGGAGGACACGTGTGTGACATGTGGTAAAGAAAAAAGAAACGAAAAGAAAGATAAGAAAATAAAATAAAAGAAAATAAAAGAAAAGAAAAACAAAGAACTGAAGGGAGTTGGAGCGGAGAAGTGAGGAGAAAGGGAGATTCACGTTTGGTTTGGGCAGATTTTGAGATTTTTTAGAAGAAGTGAAATTTGTTAGTAATTATGCTTGAGGTTATGGGATTTGTGAAAAGAAGCTTGGAAAGAATGGAAATTGGAACTTAGCTGTGGGCTTATTCTTCAATCATATTATTTGTTCAAAAATACAGTTAGAAGAGTTAAATAAATAAATTTTTGGCCTTAATAATCCATGTTATGGACGAGGTAAGTTTTATCTATGGGTGGGTAGAAATTTTATGAAGAAAGTGTTGGTATTGTAATGGTGGATTTAGAGGTGAGAAAAGGAGGAGAGATGCAGTGAAATCTGGAAGAATAAGGAAGAAGCTGGGAGAAACTGCTGCTTGGTAATTCTCGGTTGAAAGGGATGAAAATAATTACAGAAGGCAAAAAAAAAAAAAAACTTAAGAATTTACTTTGTGGTGTTTCTAAAGGCTTAGTTGGGTCTAAATGAAATTGATAGAAAATGAAGATGAAGAAGCAAGGAAGAGAGAGAATGAAATTGTTGGTTTAAAAATTAATATGAAAGAAAATGAAATTGTTGGAATTTGGAGCTTTTACGTAGAAGTTGGAAGGGAAGAAAAAATAAAATTGGTAAATTGTGGGACCACATGTAAGGTAGTAAGAGAGAGAAGAAATGAGTTTCTAAGGAAAAGAGAATGAGTTATTAAATTGGATATATGAGGTAATTTGAAGATAATATTATTTATGTTTGAAATAGAATATGTTGAGTTTGTATTGAATTAAAGCCTGAGTTAATTTAGTTTTGGATTGATATTTTAGGTCAAACGAAAATTGAAAATATACCTCATTCTTTGGATTTGTGAGTGGTTACTTCATACAATGTTTTTGACTATTTATTATTATAGGGTTTCCAGAAAAATTTATGAGTGGTTATTTTATTAAATATTTTCTAGATATTTATTATAGAATTTCTAGAAAATATATATTAGGTATGTTATAGCATTTCTGTAAAAATGAAAGAAAATGTGTTTATATGAGCATTTAAAATGTTATTTAGAAGTGTTTTATGATTTTAGAGAAGTGTTTGAAGTGTATGAAACGTTATTTAGAAAAAGATTTCATAAATGATTTTAGAGCCTTACGAAATATTGTTTAAAAAGAAAGAATTTATAAATGTTTTAAGAAAGTTAGGACATTTATGGGAAAGTAGAAAGTAGTTTTCAAACAATCATGTTATTGTATCCAGGTGATTACCCGTATGCTATGTGAATGTGTTTCTAAAGTATAGCTATAATTAGAAAGGTCTTGGGACCATTTGACTCCGCTCGTTGAGAAAATTATTCTGTCATGCATATTGAGAATATTCTGTGTTTGTAGATCATAATTATTTTGCTGAGCATATTGAGATTACTCTACGTAGGTAGACCAAAATATGGATACATATGTGGTGTTTAGTTTTCTCTAGCATGTTTTATCTTTGAATAATAACATTTTACATTGATATGAACCAAAGAGCTCCCTTTGTCATGCCTCATGGACCGATTACAAGATCAAGAGCTAGGAAACTTCAACAAGCCTTACTACTTCGTGTTCAAGTGTGATCGTTAACTCGACAAGAGAATTAAAGGAAGATGTGCAAGATATTGAAACTATTCACTACAATTTGGTGCAAGTTATGCATTTCTAAGTGTTTTTAAGACAAGTCAAAGTCAACTTGGTCGATGTCAAAGTCAGGTCCATCAAGACAAGTCAAAGTTAACTCATTCAATTCAAAATCCAAGTCAAACACCCACATCCGTCTTTATGGACGATATTTGAATTTATTTTTGTTCTTAGCCTTTTCATTTCCTTGTCTTTTCATTTCTTGTAAGTGATGTCTTTCCATTTACATGTCTTTTCATTTCTTGTAAGTTACTAGTCTTTCCACTTTCTTAAGACCTTTCATATGACTTGCTAGGATGACTATGTATAACCTTGAGATTTCATGTTGTAGATATTAGAAATGATCAAACTAATGACCCAACATTAAACGAATTCCTCTCTCATGATCATCAATTAGCAACAAATCATGCTCAATTAACATGTAGTTATTGCCAATATCATGGGTCAAATTCCACCTGCTATGGAAGGAATATCACACCTTATAATAAAATCCATTCCAGAAACCCATGAGATTTTCCTGAGTGAGCCATCTTTGAGAATTTCCTTAAAACACAATTCTTCCCGTTGCTTTGTCAATATAACATTACTTCTTTGGAAAGCTTGCATCAGACAGTAATGCTTCTCTATTGTATCGGTTTCTACTTTACCTTTATTAGTTTTCTTTCCTAGTGAGTTTTTTTGTGTAAATGTCTATATTTGTCCATTGTATTTCTTTGACTGAGGGCAATTAGAATGAATTGAGTTTCTTTGCAGCAACTTGTTTGTTTTATTTTATGGTATCAGAGCTATTTTGCACAATAGAAAAGAAGAAAACACTTGTTGGAAATCAACTCTACTCATGGCCAAAACTGAAACTAAGTTGTTCATTCAAAAAGTTTGTTGGGTGTGTTGCCCTAAACTCGTAGTTTGTATTTTGTGTAAAAACAAATGTATATTCAATGAAATTTTATTCAATAAATTTGTTGTTGAATTGATAGCATTGCATTGTCCAAAATCCAATAAACTAAACATCCGAGGTTATTTTAGTGTAACCGGGACAATATATGTACTGGGTATATATTTGATATACTGGGTATATATTTGATATACCCCTAATATACGAGGTATATATTTGATATACCTCTGATATACGAGGTATATATTTGATATACCCTGATATACAAGTGGATAATGTCTCGTGAATAACCTAAAAGATCTATAGTATATGGATAAGGTTGGGTACCTTATCTTGGCAACACTATGGATACGACCCACTCTGTAAAGGTTACAGACGACTCGATCCAGGTCGTTCGTGTGGAGACATGCGAGTGGGGGTATCCTATACAATGAGTTTGTATAAGACCGGACCACGAAATAGGCAATCTTTAGATGTAACACCGTTAACTAATAGATTGTTATTTCTTAGGATGACCAGAAAACTCATTCTCAATCCTGAGTGAGTTATGAACTCCTGCCCGTGAGGGCTCGTCCTTTGATCTGTATGGGTGAGAGTGGCCCGAGATGCAGACTCAATATTCCTATCATTTTGGGGACGAGACCGAGTGGGGAGCTGGGAACATAACTTCACAAGATGGAATTCACTCCTCTCCGACTTTAGGGGAGTAGATGAGTGTTCCCTTAAATGCTGACTCCGGGACTTGAACAAGGGGCCCCACCCTCTCATTGGTCCGAGAGGGACTTCCGATTATTGGTCGGACCATAACTGGATTGTTCATTAGAGGAGCAGTGGTATTTAAGGAGTAAGATGTAACTCAGGGGTAAAACGGTAATTTGACCCAACTTGAGTTACGAGCACTCGTGAAGGATTGACTCGTCATTTGTGGTCGTATATCCATGGACACGAAAACATTCTACAGTGAGAAGAGTGCAACTGCGGGTCTTTAGTGGAGTGACCCGTAGTTAACCAATGTTGATTAACTTGGTCAATGAGTTTGACCAATTAATCTCTTATCGTTGGAGCTTCGGATCTGTAGGTCCATTAGGTCTCTTTGCTAGCTCATAACGGGTAAAACGAGGATCAAGTTTTTGGAAGAATTTGAACTGTTCAAATTTCTTAAGGGATTATATGTATATTGATACATTATAATATATAGTTAATTATAAATTAAAACTATATATTATGAGAGAAATTATTTGAATGAGATTCAAATAAACTTAATATGAATAAGATTCATATTAAAACTATAGGTTAAAAATAATGTGCATAAGATGTACATTAAAACTATAGGTTATACGAGAGAAATGTTATAGAATATGATTCTATTCATGTGATAAATAATTAAGGGTTAATTATTTATTTGATATATATATATATATATATATATATATATTAATTAATTATTAATTAGATTAATAATTAATTAACTTTTATTAATTAATATGATTAATTAATTAATTAATTCTTATATATATATTATATATTAATTATTAATATTAATATTAATATTAATATTTAACTCCCTGCATTATTGCAGGGGAGTGGGGGAGTTATGTGACGTGGGGTAACTCCTTACGTCACTGGTTTTCTGCAAAACCCATGAAAGTTACAGAAAAGGGACACAGAACAGAACTCCCACCCAACTCTCTCAATTTGATCTCTCTCAACTCTCCCTCACATTCCAAATCGGTGCTCCCACAAGCACGCTCTCGAGACCCAAGAG
>NW_019104798.1:59287-73804 GCF_001995035.1 Momordica charantia | reverse complement strand
TTGTAGATGCTGATTGGGGAGCTTGTTTAGACACTCAGCGGTCTTTCTCTAGATTTGGTGTCTTCCTTGGCGATTCTTTGATTGCCTGGAAATCCAAGAAACAAGCCACTGTCTCTTGTTCATCTACCGAGGCCGAATACCGTGCTCTTACTACTGTTGCAAGTGAATTGATTTGGATCAGTCATATTCTTAAGGATTTACGTATTGATTTCCCTTGACCTGCTTTGGTTTATTGTGATAATCAAGCTGCTATGTCTATTGCTTCGAATCCTACCTTCCACGAACGTACTAAACACATTGAGATTGATTGCCACTTTGTTCATGATCGTATTAATGCTTGTTTCTTGAAACTGCTTCCAGTTCGGACTTCTTCTCAGCTCGCCGACATATTTACTAAGGATGTTTCCGCTACTGTTTTGCAGTCTTTTTTGTTCAAGATGGGTCTTTGCAATTTACACACTCCATCTTGAGTGGGTGTATTAAGATTATGTAACTGCAATTGGTTATTCAAATCTATTGGTTTAGTTAAGTTAACGGTATGATTACTTCTTATATTTGTATTTATACGAGAGAAACAAGTTGTACAGATAGTGTGGTGATATTAATAAAAATCACTTCTTCCTCTCTCTCGACCTTATAATTGGTTTGCAGCATACAAGTTTCGAGAGAGAAGAAAAGAATAATTGTAGGAAGAGAGAAAAGAAATAGTGATTTGAAAATAAGTAAAAATTTAAAGTTAAAGTGAGATAACCAAAGCATAGAAATCTTAAGTTTTAAAAAATCGAACAAAATTTAAGTGGTCCTGTTTGAAAATCGACACAGTCAAATTTCAAATGAACATTCATCTAATTTGCTATGCTCCATATAAACACAAATAATATTGATACAAGAAGCAAAATAAAATCTAATTAAACCACAATTCCCTCAAATTGAAATGAAAGAATCAATTAACAGGAATTTCCAAATAATAAATATAGCCACTAAACAGTAAACACATACACAAGACAATAGAAAAATGCAACTAAAAGAAAAGTCATACAAATTGAAAATCAAATATAAATAAAAGACATCCAAAAGCTCAAAATCAAAATCAAATACAGTTAAAAGAAAATGAACAAAAGAAACTCATTTGATTCATAAATCTTGACATTTAACATCCACACAACAACATGAATTTTCCCAATCATTCCATCACAATCAATCTTAAAAGTAAGAAAACAAAGTAGAAGTAGTTCATGCATCCATCCTTCCTCTGCCTGACCAACCTGACCGACTTTTGTCGTGTCTTGGAACAGCGATTTTTCCGCCAGCCAGCTCAGAAGATCATCAGCAGCAGCAGTATCAGAAACCAAGATTACTCGAAAATGGTGAGAGAGGGAGTGAAGAACACTGCACGTGTGACTCTGGTACCTTCGTACCACCCCCAACCCCACCATATATATGTATTTTTTTAGTCATTTCCACTCAGGAATCACAGCACAGATCTCTAGTCTTACGAGTCAAATCATTAATGCCCTCTCTACAATATCTCTCTCAATCCCTCTCTCCGTTATAATTACGGAGAGAAGTATCCACTTTTCATTTTTTAGTTGAGATCACAGTAACAGTGTTCGAACTACGGTAATACTATTCCTATCTAGTAATTTTAATGGGGTTGATTGGTAATTTAACAATGCCAAGAAAAATATTGGTGAACTATTGATATGAATCAATATTTTTTAAGTCCTCTGGAGAATGGCGCTTGCGCCATTCAAGATCCTGACTTTTTAAGCTCATCGATTTGAGTGGAATCCCATTTTTTATCCGATACTTGTTTGAATTTTTAGACTCTAATACCATATCAATATTTGTGGGTTCTATCTCAACACTAATTGACAATAAAATAGTAGTCCACTCATATTATAAATTCTTGTTGGATCTATTGTCTTTTCAGCGTGATATCCTTAACAAATGTATAATCTACTTTAAGATCTAAAGTTCAAGCCGTGCACTGATCACAACGAGTCTCGATTATAAAATCCGAGATTGGAATCATCTCTGGAACTAAAGAAAAAAGAAAAGAAGACCTTTTTCACCATCCCTTTTCACCACTGTCGGCGACACCCTAGAGAGAGAGTGAGAGAGAGATCTCATTTATGTTGAGTAATATTCAATTCATAAAAGCTTAGCTGTGTTTGTTTGTACTTTGTCTTTCCAAACAGCCGGCACTCGTATCTCATTTCTCGATATTATCCCTCCCCTCTCCTTCCACACACCTTCCTAAAGAAAAGGAAAAAAAAAAAATCAAACTCTTAATCTCTAATATATATATAAATCTCCCTCAAACCCCAAAATGAAAATCCCCATCAAAATTAACTCAATTTTCTCTCAAAAAAATGGCACTTTTTTCATCATCATCATCTTCTTCTTCTTCCCAGTCGGAAGCAATAATTTCCCCAAGAAAGCTTCGATCTGACCTCTACTCCTATTCCTACGGCCAAGATTCCGAAACCCCATTAGTGATCACTGTTCTTTCTTCCCTTATCGAGAGGAGTATGGCTCGGAACCATCGGATTTCCAAAAACTACTGTACCAAATCCAAATGGGCTTCCCGCCGACACTCGGCGCTCGTTTTCGACTCCGGTGAGGCTCCCGACATGTCGATTCAGTCGTACTTGGAAAGAATTTTTTGCTACACCAGAGCTGGCCCTTCTGTCTACGTTGTGGCTTATGTTTATATTGATAGGTTTTGTCAGCTCAATCCTGAGTTTCGGATCACTCTTAGGAATGTTCATAGGCTGCTTATTACCACCATCATGGTCGCCTCTAAATATGTCGAAGACATGTAAGTTTTTAACTATTTTATATATGATCTGTGTTTTGTTCATGGTTTGGGATCTTTAAAATTGGATTCATGTTGCTTTTTGAGGCTTCAGCTTCTGGGGTTTTGTATTGAATTCAAGTGTTTTGATGATCTCATTGTATCTAGTGCCAACTTGAGATAGTTCAACTGAATCAGTCTTGAATCAGTCTTGTTTGTTGTAGTAAAACAAATGTTTAGGTCGGAGGATTTGAAAATTTGAATTTTGGCCAAAAGGACTATTCTCAAAAAACCCGTTTATATTGATTATCACTGGTTGGGATTTGAATTAATTTAAGTACTTAAAAGGGAGAGAAGTTTTTGGGCTGAGTGGTGTATTAACATTTTTAATGTACATGTTTTTGGAACAGGAACTACAGAAATTCATACTTTGCTAGAGTTGGGGGATTGACAAGGAAGGAGATGAACCAGTTGGAGCTGGATTTTTTGTTTATGATGGGATTCAAATGCCATGTAAATGTGAGTGTGTTTGAGAGCTATTGTTGCCATTTAGAGAGAGAAGTTAGCATTGGAGGAGGTTACCACATAGAGAGGACATTACGATGTGCTGAAGAGTTGAATAACTCTAAACAAAACCAACAAACCACATTCAATCAAATGCCTCGTATTATGTTGTAGACATCGAATTAAACTTTTTCGGACCATTTTTTAGTTCAACAATACGTAAGATTGGAAGATTTGAACATCTATATCGAAAATATATATCTTAATCAATTTGACTATTTTCATGTTGGACATTCAATTAAAGTCGATGAAGGCCGATGACGAGTAAAGTCTATACCTTTTTTTCTTTTTTTCTTTTCAGGGTCTTTCAAATGATTCCAAGAGTGCTTCCTTTTGTACAGTTGTGAGCTATATATATATATATATAAATATGTGATGGTTTTCTTTAGAATCATTGCTATATTTGCCGACACTTGCTTGTTTTTTGTTTTAAATTCTAAGCCTCTATGCCGATTTAATACTATATATTATTGAAAAGGACAAGTTTGGAGAGATATTTTTGGATCGTTGTCTTCTTTTTCTTTATCTTTTATAAATCTCTCTCCTAGGTGATGTTGTTAATAGTAATTTATTACCAATAACCAATGGAATTATTTATTAGTTAGATGATATTAAACATTCAGGTTTAGTTCAACAACATTTTGGAGTGAACATTCGAACAAAACTAATTCAAGAAATTTCTGACACAAAGTATTCCAATTGATTCGAATTTTTTTATTGTTGAATTGGGATGGAGATAAAAAAACTCTTCTTTTGAAGAAGCTTCCACATCCTTTGTTGAAGTAATTATTGTTCTTACCAAAAAATGATCGGTAGTCACAATTAATCCTGAGAACACTCGTGGAATTGAACCTGCAAAAACAAGTAATCACTCTGTTTTTATCGGATGACGTGTCCTTTAGGATTTTATGGTTAAACAATTATAAATAGTTTGGTTCGAAATTTCTTAAGAATAGACTTTTTAGTACAATATGTGGGGTGGAGGATCGAACTCGCAATCTCTTAGTTGGAGATATATGCTAATTACCGTTGAGCTATACTCTATCTTTTAACAGAACTATTTGTACATTGTTGAATAGAAATAAAGAATGCCAAATTTTCATTATTTTGTTGGCAGTGGAATGTTTGCAAATGGATTTGTTCAACGATATAAAAAAAGATTATAATAATGTTATAAAAGAATAAGTAAAATATTTCATTTTAATCTATGATATTATGGGTTCAAGTTTGGCATTTATAATCAATGATAAATTAATTAACTTTGAACAAAATAAAATTCTAAGTATTATCCAATAATAGTATACAGATTATCCAAGAGATTCCACATTAAAAAGATGAGTACTTAACAAGAGTTTATAATAGACATAAATTATCCCTCTCATAGTCAATTGATTTTGAGTTGAAACATTATGTATATTAGTATGGTATAGAGCTCAAAACACTCCAATGAACCTCGCCTCCATGAGACCTAACAAGAATTTATAATATAAATTAATTAAAAGTTTCTCAACATACTAAAAAAATTTAAATAAAAGTTTCTCCACAAACTGTTCCCCACCCATCTTAAGACATGCACCTAACCCAAAATTATGAGAGACATAATCACTTATATTATTAATTAATTTAAATGAAATAATAATAAGTGGACAAACGCTGTTTGTTCAACAAATCAAATCATTTTTAAGAAAGCTTTAATTTTTTTTTTCTTTTTTTTTTCTTTATCGTGGAGCTATGATATCAACATTGGTCAACCTCTATCTTGAATTTAACTGAACTTCGAATTCTCACCTCTACATGTTATACTAAAAAAAACATGGGTCAACCGTAATTTTTATATTTCTATTTACTATATTGGACTTTATAAATTCCAAAACAGCTAGACGTTTTTTTATGAGGCTAAAGGGCTTTCTAAGAGTCATCTATAAAACCAATTTGAATAGAGCTCGAGTGATTAACTAAAACACCAGAACTTTTAATCTCTGCCCTAGTATGTTGAACGGAAAAAAATTTATTAGAGCAATAAATGTTCAATTTTCTGTTTCTTTACACGAATTTCTCCTTTCTTTTATTTTTATAATTTTTATTTATGCTAAATATATAATTTAATAATTTTGTTTTTAATATTTTAGAAGTCTCAAATTATTTTTTTGTAAATTGCTTTTTAATTATAATTTTAGTCTTTATAATTCATTCTATGCAATAATTTGGCTTAATCTCTCAAAATGTCCTTGGATTTACCAAAGGTAGCCATTTTTCTTATTTGTCACAATATTTAATAAGTCAACCACCAAAAAGAAAAAAAAAAAGTATATCACATGTTCAAAGAAAACATGCCAATAGGCAATAGTAAAATTGTTAACTTTCGGTAATGCTGCAGGGGTTTTTCTTTTTTAATATTGTTCCAAATGAAACCTATTTTAAAAATACAGTTGTTTAATTAAAAATATTGTAGGTTTTGAAACTTATTTTAAAAATATTTTAGTTTTAAAAAACAGAAGGTTGGTCTTTTGTTTAGACGTGGCGCCACGTAAATTTTTTTAAAAAAACTATTTAGTGGTGTAGTGGATGTACCATGTTATTATGGTAACAGTACACCCACTGCACCACTAAGTAGTTTATAATATTTAAACTACTAAATAATATATAATATAACAAATTTTATTTATTTTTTTCTAAAAATGAACCGACCGGATGTAGAGACGACGACCATCCCATATGGACGACCACCTCCTAAATTTAAAACAGATTTACGTGGCGCCACGTTGCATGGTCGTCTCTTGAAGAGACGACCATGTTGGTTGGTCGTCTCTGACCACCCTTCACTTTTTTAAAACTACTGTATTTTTAAAAAAAGTTTCAAAACATACCATATTTTAAACATTTTTAATTAAAATACAATATTTTTAAAATAACTTTTATTATTAACATTATTAATAAAAAACACCCATGCTATAGGTGTCCTGGGAAGTTTGTTGCCACGTTGCAATACACATGCAATTTTTTTATAATAAAATAAATCTTAATATCAATTTAATTATATTTCTTATAAAATATAAGTTGTTTAAAAAATAGCATGTTGCCTCAAAGAAAAAAAATTATGTAATACCAATATATATTATTAATTTTTTGTGCACTATAAATGATTATTTATTTTGTTAAAATAAATAGAGTGAATTATTCGTTATATATTACATTATTATTATTATTAGATCAATCAAAAAAGAATGTTCTTAGATTCGAATAAAATTAACATGTTAAAAATCAAATTAACAAATTTTTAGCATGACTACACCTTTGAAATATAAAAAGTAATTACATCCACTTTTAAAAAGTTTTTAGTAAGTTTTTAAAGTTCTAGTGAATTTTGGATTTATTGGACTGATTCCTTACTTTCCAATTATTTATAGACCAAATACAAAATTGAAAATTTAGACACCTGATGTACAATTTTAAAATTTAGAAATCCACTACAAACAAAATAAAGTTTCATGTCTTTATTAGACAATTTTAGTGTTCAAAAATCTATTAAACACGATACTCCAAGTTTTAGAGAATAAACTTATGATTTAATCTACTTTTATAAATGAATTTAGGAATATGTTTCTATTTAATTCCTATATTTAAAAAACTAAGAGTCTGGTCTTTGACTTTTGTCCATTAATGTGACCAACGAAATGATGACGTGGCAATAGTAAGATGACAAATTTTATATGATATTACAATATTTACTCCTCTTATATTGTTTTTAGCTGATGTGGCATGTTTTTCCATTCCCTCGTCTCTCTCTTCCCTCCTTCTCTGATACTGCATTTCTTCATCCTTAGCAGTACCGTTTATACGGATCATTGAACAGATTGAACCCTCCGACGAACACTATCGTTGCCGGAAACCTCAACGCAGATAAGCCTATTGATTTCAGGTCGAAAATGTTGGCTGCAGGATGGTCCCAATCTAATCCTTTCGATTAAATGGTCATCGACTCATTGACCACGGACGGATCCGGAACTTTTGTTTAAGGATACGAATTTAAATTAAAAATTATATAAAAGAATAATAATCAAATTTCGAAAACTTGATAATTTATTAGAGAGGACAAAAATACTATACAAAAATAAAGAAGAAATATAACATTTCAAGATGGATCTGTCCCATAAAAATGGAAATCAATCCTAAGTCACACCATATTTGTCCCCTAAAAATGGAAATCAATCCTAAGTCACACCATATTCGAATCATATCATAAGACAAAAAAAATACTCTCATGTGATGATCACAAAATAAATCTCATCTTATTTTAGTGATCCAAAGCAGAAGTATTTATATCCTTCTGCCAAAATATAGTTTGATAAATACAGAGACTCCCAAACTATTCAAAACAGAATTACTAAACTCATAACAGCATACTGATATATTTAACTAAACTATCCTCTCAGTAACTAATTTGCAACTTAATGAGCTGTCTTAATACCCCCTCAAGCCAATGGAGCAAGGAGACACTACATTGAGCTTGGATTTAAGAGGCAAAAAACTAGCAGCAGAGAGAGGCTTTGTAAACAAGTCTACAACTTGAGCTGAGGCTGGGAGATGACAAACAAGCAATTTCTTCTGAAGAACCAAATCCCGAACGAAATATATATCCAACTCGACATGTTTGGTTCGGGAATGGAGAATTGGATTTGCACTGAGGTGAACAGCCCCTAGATTATCACACCACAGCGTAGGGGATCGAGGAAGAAACAAGTGCAGATCAGAAAATAAGGATTGAACCCATATCAAATCAGTAGCAGCATGTGCTAGGCTTCAGAATTCAGCCTCAGTACTGGAACGGGAGATAATAGGTTGTTTCTTCGAAGACCAAGTAATAAGGTTGCCTCCCAAGTATATACAAAACCCGGATGTGGAGCGTCGGTCATCAGGATCCGACACCCAATCTGAATCTGCAAGAAGATGAAGATCAATAGGCTTTCGAAGATATAGTCCATGATCAAATGAACCTTTAAGATAACGAAGGATTCATTTAACTGCTTGCCAATGAAGAGTAGTTGGAGCATGCATGAATTGACACACCTTGTTAACGCTATATGCCAGCTCAGGACGTGTAATGGTGACATATTGTAGAGCTCCAACCGTACTACGATACAAATGCGGATCAGCAAATTTCTCACCTTTAAAAGCAGACAAAACACTGCCACTAATCATTGGTGTAGCAATTGGATTGGACTCATGCATTTTTGTCTTATGAAGGAGGTCAGAAATATATTTAGATTGACACAAAAATAATCCTCCAGCCTCAGGATATGAGACTTCGATGCCCAGAAAGTAACTCAAAATTCCAAGATCCTTAATAGAAAATTGAGCATGCAAAGCAGCCACAAGACTATCAATATCAGATTGAGAGCTACCCGTTATTATCATGTCATCCACATAAACCATAACATAGCAATGAGAGGAAGCAGTATGTCTAACCAAAAGTGAGGTATCAGCCCGAGAGTTAGAGAAGCCCAGAGTATGTAAAAACTGACTTAGTCGATCAAACCACGCCCGTGGTGCTTGCTTCAACCCATATAAAGCTTTATGGAGCTTGCAAACCAAAGGAACAGTACCAGAAACTTCCACCTATGGTTGGGCCATCAAGACATCTTCCGAAAGAAAACCATGAAGGAATGCATTATTGACATCAACCTGTCTCAAAGACCAACCATTAGAGAGAGCAAGAGTCAGTAATACCCGAATAGTAATAGGTTTCACAACTGGACTAAACGTTTCAGTGTAATCAATATCAGCTGCCTGATGAAATCCTTTGGCTACAAGACGAGCCTTATAGCGAGCAATTGTGCCATCTAAATTTCGTTTAATCTTATAAACCCACTTGCATCCTATGACTTTCTTATCAATGGGGCGAGGGACTAGAGACCACGTTTGATTACGTAGAAGAGCCTCATATTCCTCTTTCATAGCTACCCGCCAGTGTTCACAATGTAAAGCCTCATTGACTGTAGGAGGTTCAATTTCCAGATACTGACTAAAAAATGCCTTGGGTTTGAATATCCCATTTTTGGATCGAGTAACCATAGTGTGTGTATTGGAAGGGGGCAGAGAAGGAGCAGTCTCTAAAACTGGAACATTAGAGTTTGGAGGAGGTGAAGGTGGAGGTGGAGATAGAGGTGGAGGTGGCAGAATAGGACTGGTAGGAGACATAGGTGCAGCAGGTATAGAAGGATTGGATATTAAAGGAGGAGTGGCAGAGGGAGAAGAAGAAGAGGAAGGAAAATTACAATCAGGAGTTGAAGAAACAATTGGGATAGAAGAGGAAAAACTAGAAGAAGAGGCAGTAGCGAAAGAAGGAAATAGTTTTGAAAATGGAAAACATTGTTCATCAAACCGAACATGTCGAGATATATACAAACGCCCAGTAGAAGCGAGACATTTGTAACCTTTATGATGAGAACTATAACCAAGAAAAAGACAAGGAATAGATCGAGATTGGATTTTATGATTATTGTAGGCACGAAGGGAAGGAAAACATAAGCAACCAAAAGTCTTCAAGAATGAATAATCAGGGGATGGCCAAACAACTTTTCAGTAGGGGAAAGTCCATGAAGAGCCGTAGTGGGAAGTTTGTTAATGAGATAAGCAGCGGTGGAAAAAGCATCATCCCAGAAGGACAACGGAATGGAAGCTTGAGATAAGAGCGTAAGACCCATATCAACAACTTGACGATGTTTTCTTTCGACAAGGCCATTTTGTTGTGAAGTATATGGACAGGACATGCGATGTTCAATACCATTGTTTTGAAGAAAAGGAGCAAAGGAACGAAATTCACCACCACCATCCGTTTGAAGACGGAGAATGGAACAGTTCAGGGATTTTTCAGAAAGATTTTTAAACAATAAGAAGGCTTGAAAGACTTCAGATTTATTATGCAGAAAATAAATTCATGTATAACGAGAATAAGCATCAACAAAGCTAATGAAATAGCGAAAACCATTGCGTGAAGACACAAAGGCCGGACCCCATAAATCTGCAACAACCAATTGGAGTGGAGCATGATATTGGGTTTGAGAGGATTGAAAAGGGAGATTATGAGATTTAGCTATAGCACACGCATGACACAAAGAATGTATTTTATTTGAAGAAACAGAAATATTACATAGACGCAATACATGTTGAACAGTAGAGAAAGCCGGATGACCTAATCGTCTATGCCAGATATCTAAAGCAGAAGAATTACAAACAATAGGAGAATGCAACATAGGAGAATCAGAAAAATTTAAGGTTGTAGTAAGAACAGTGGAAGAATCATTACAGGGAGAGGGATGACTCAAACTGACATTGGATAAAGGTGGAGATGAAGCCTTTTGCAACTCGAATTGGTATAACCCTTCATGAACTTTCCCTTGAAGAAGCAGCTGGCCAGTTTTGATATCCTTCACAAAACAATGAAAAGGATGAAATTAAAAAAATACCTGATTATCTTGAGAGAATTGACTGACGCTAATTAAGTTTTTGGCAGTTTGAGGAACATGTAAGAGATTTCGCAAATGAAAGACAGGTTTGACAGGATGTAAAGAGGTTTTTGGTTGAAGATAGGTAGAGCCAGTGTGAGAGATGTCCAAACCTGTCCCATTTCCAACTTGAATTTTACCATCACCATGATACTCAGATCCAAGTGAGAAGTTTCCAAATTCATTTGTAACATGATTAGTCGCCCCAGAGTCTGGGTACCAATTAGAGTCTCTGTTGAAGTCTTGAGCGACCATCAATGCTTGCATCTGTGAAGGAGAAGCACTATTCATGGAAAAATTTCCATTCTGAGTAGCAGGCGATGAGAAAGCATTGTGACTTCTCATATGGATGATCACAAAATAAATCTCATCTTATTTTAGTGATCAAAAGCAGAAGTATTTATATCCTTCTGCCAAAATATAGTTTGATAAATACGGAGACTCCCAAACTATTCAAAACAGAATTACTAAACTCATAACAGTATACTGATATATTTAACTAAACTATCCTCTCAGTAACTAATTTGCAACTTAATGAGCTGTCTTAATATCATATACTCATAAAGAGGACAATAACATCCCAGTCCAAATATAATTTAAATGGACCATAAAAATGGAAATCTTCCTTATAAAATCTGATTTTTTTTTTTATCAAAAATATCCTACATAAAACCGACAAATTTAATTTGAAATCAAACATAACCTTGAATAAACTCATTCAGATTTTAATAGCTACAAATTTAATTGAAACAGCTCAAACAAAGCACAATTTAAGCTGCAACATTAGTTATTGTCATTTAAAATAGAGAATTAAGGAAAAACTTGTGAGAATCATGAAAGCAAATTAGGTCAAAATATAGATATTTTAGATTTAATACATGGATTCAGTTTTATGGTAATACATTTAATGGCCTCACAGACATTTACTATAAAAGCACACCATTTACATTGATACTGTATTATACCTTCAAAGCAATTTCTACTATATTCTACCGTACAATCAAACCAAAATGGCCAAAGTAGAAGTTATTTTCTTGGTCTTCATAGCCTTCCTCGTCTTGTACTCAGGTTCGACTTCTCTTTAGAGTGAGTTTAATCATAAGTATGTTTAGAAAAAATGTCCTCTAAAATTGTTCTAAAGTTTATTTTTTTCTTTTTGACGTATTCTATAATTTAGTTAAATCAATATGTTGATATATTTATAGTAGCTCAAGTTTCGCTCAATTTGTTCTTATAATTTTTTAAAATTTCAACCGCGAAAAATCTTATTTTGTAATATGATTTTTCTTTGAGGTGGCAAATAGAGAAAAGGAATAGAGAAAATCCAAAATGATCTCATGATCCAACTTTTTAATATAACTAGTATTTTAAATACGTGTCTTGCACGTGATATTTTAATTTTATTTCATTATATATTAATATAATATTTAATTTTTAAAAAAATTGAACATCTATCAAATATTATAGTCATTTATATTTATCAAAATATAAATAATCCATAAAATAGTAAGTGTTTTTTATGATATAATTTGATAATTACTTATTATTTTTAAAGTTTATCCATAAGTATTAAAATAAATAGTTCATCATTTTATTAAATCAATTATTTTATATATTTACAATAAATTTATCTACTCCATCTTTATTTTAATTTCTTCCGTCGTTACATGTTACCTACTTAATTTTACAATAAGAAAATTACACATGAAGATAGAAAAAAATTAAATATTACAATATTTTAAAATTTTACTCGCAATTTGATTTGTCAAACCAAACGTTGTATTAAATTTTGTAATATAGATATAGATATAGATTATATTATATAATATAACATTTAGATTATTATATAATATATTTTATCTATTAAAAAAATTATTGTTTTATTAGAAAATTATATTTTAAATTTAAATTATTAAATTTTGTCTAAATATTCAACTATAAATATAATTAAAATTTTTTATAAATAAAAATTTATGAATTTTAAAAACCAATATTTCGATTATAGGAGGTAGCCTGATTTATTTTATTTTCTATTTAGAATAATAATAATTTAAAAATTATCCAAAGATAGTTTAACAATTATCCAAGATATTAGTGATCATTAAAATTATTGTGTTCCTAATAATTATTTAGTAATTTTTAAACTAAGAACTATTTTAAAAAATATTGTCTTTTAAATACTATTTAAATTAAAGAGATTATATTTATTTAACCTTTTATTTTACTATAAATATAATTAATCATCTTCAAATGAAAAATTATGAATTTTAAAAGTCAATATTTTTATTGAAAATTGTAGGTGTTTTGTTATATAAAAAGTCAATGCCAATATTGTATAAAGTCATTACCACATACATTGCACATTATACTTTTTATTTTATTTCATTTTAAAAATAACAAATTTGATTATATTATTTAAAATTAAGTATTTGACAAATTTAGTTTTATAATTTTTAATTAGTTTCTTTTTCGTATTTTTTAAACAGAGTATAATTTTAAAATATGAAATCATAAGTAATTTATTATTTATATTATCAAAGTTTTAGTTTTTTATATTATTATTGCAATGATATTAATTAATGGTGTATAAATATAAAATTTAAATTACTTCAATTATTTATTTTTCAAATCCAACCCATCTTTTAGTTGACCATTAAATTTTCTTAATTATTTTGTTACCTTAAAAATGTTATCATTGTGGTCTAACAATGAAATTTATTTTCAAACAAAGTTATAAGGATGAAGATACATATTAATTTTATCTTTTTATTTTAAATAAAATATTTTTAGAAAAAGGTAAATTTGTTTCAGTAAAATTATTTTTTTATATTGCATTTATAAAAAAAATTATTTAATGTTCATCGAAAGTATATCATAAAATAAAATAATAGGATAGTTTTTTTTCACATTAGAAAATAAGAAAATAAAACCTTAATCACGTCGTATTTAAATAAAATAGACAACCTATAAATTTTTTAATAAAACATTTTTAAAAAATAATGATATTAACATTAACTAAAAAATAGTCGTAACTTAAAAATAACAATAGTGAACAACAAAATCAAGACATATTATCCTATATTTACTTTGTTTGGGGAGAGAATACCCTGGACACATGGAGGACCTCTATTGGTGCTCCAAGATGACTCATGAGTCATGTCCAGCTCGGACGGCCGAGATCACCACAACTAGTGTTGACAGATGCTAAGTATGAGGGCCGAGGTGAACCTGGCCGAGGTCCGACCTACCGGGAAGCTAGGTGGGGGCCGATGTGAGCTACTGTCAGCGGCGTGATTATCGGGTGTAACCGTCGGTCCCGAGATTACCGGGTGTAACCGTCGCGAGATTAGCGGGACTACCACCCATAAGTAGTGGACCTCACTCCGCGATCAGGTACGATGATTTCTGACCTCGAACTAAACTGGGAATCCGACCTATACTGACTTGATCGTCGGAGTGCTCACCTTTTTATGCAGGTCCGCCCAAGTATTCAGATCGGTCCGGAGGCCAAGTTCGAGCTGCAATCTGAAATACACTGTTGTGCATATCCTTGCATAAACATTTGGCGTCGTCTGTGGGGAAGACAATCTAAGTCATCCCAATTCTTTTAAACCAACACGCAAGCGAAAATAGTTCAACCCGCAAACT
>NW_019104798.1:26041-48836 GCF_001995035.1 Momordica charantia | reverse complement strand
TATTTAAATTTTCTCTTACAATTTAAATTAATAAATAATAAAAAACAAAAGAAAATTTAACTTTGATATATATAATTTTTATTTGCTAATTATTGATTTAATATTTTTATTATTACTGTAAAATAATATATCAAACACAAATTATTACATAATAAAATAATATTTAAATTTTCTCTTATTCTTTAAAAAAAAAATTCTACTATTTAAACTAATAAAAGACAAAACTAAATTTAGAATGTTATTTTGTTAGAACATAATATTTTAATTTTATCATATTAATTATAAATATATTGTTAATTAATTTAAGTGATACAATAATTAATTTAGATGATTGGATTTTGAAAAGAAAAAAAAGTTATTATGATTAAAAAAGATAATCAAAAGTTTATGAGAGAGAGAAAATTATAATTAAACGGGGGATGAGAGAGAAAACTTGGAGATGTGGGAGAACATAAATGAATCTAAGGATAAATTGATTATTATATAAATAATCAAGGTGAAAATCGTCCAATAAAAGTTTGTTCCGCATCCGTACTTTTTAATATATTATAGATATAATCAAACATCACTAAAAAAAAATGGTTAAATTTTTTTTCACTTTTCTATAGGTCATGACAAATTCATTCTTACATATATACATTTTGAAATTTTTTTTTGTTTTTCTTAACTGTGAATGTCAACGAATAAAATTGCAGGGAGTTTGAACACAAATGCTCAATTGTGTTGCAATAGTCATCCTAAACTGGGCACTTGCCAGCCTGGAATAGATGACAGGCATGGCGATGAAAAGTGTTGGACTTTTTGCATTTCTGGATGTGAAAAAGGAGGTTTCTGCAAGCAAGTTGGCCGTGAGCGTATTTGTCATTGCTATTGTTGATTTCTTTGTTTTATCGTTCCAAAAATGATACCTTGACTTATAAAATACGATAAGCTAAAAAGAAATAAGGTATAACAAATGACACYAYTATGTGTTAATGTTATTAATTATATTGTTAGATTTGTGTTTATACCAATGTAAAATGGCATCAAAAGAAATAAAATGAAGTCSTATATGTGGTTCTTAATATATACTAGAGAATCTTGTCTAGCATTCTATTTTGAAATCTTAGATTTTTCCTCTCCCAGATCATTAACAAACAAGCAATCCAAAAGAATGGTAACATAATCTAATCCCAAGTTTATCTGTCATCTTGGCCTATCAAACACAACATAATAACTTGACCCAAAATGTCAATTTAACTATGAGAACTAATCCTGCATTTGGAACCTCTAATTTGCAAGGATTTAGCAATCATAATTATTTTTAAATCATTTCTCTTGTTTGGTCAGCAAAGAAAAAGAAGAAATTTAAAATCATAACAAAATTTAAAATCAAGTTTTGTTAAAAAAAATTTCAGTTACAAATACCTTTGATTTGGAAGGATTTGGAATTAAAAGTAACAAATTCCAATTTATCCTATAAAATAGGTAAAAAATAGATTTTTCATTTTTTTAAAAAGATAAAAAACAAACGAAAAAACACTATATTAAACAATAATAAACCCAACATAAGCAACARTTTATAGTACATAAGCCTATAATAAACCTAGCTATCATAAGGAAGTAAAAGATCATCAACATCATTTAAAATTAACTACATGCCAACATATGGGTAAATATTAAGACATATGGCTAAATTATATTTTTGACATTGGAAATTGAAGAATAATAACAAGATCAAAAGATTATGGAATAGCACCACCCARTACTCACTCTATTGAATTTCAGAACCTAATAACATGGTGTTGTTAATAGAATAAATAAAGCGTTATTTTAAACACCTCTTAATCAAACTGAGCGTCTCTCTTTCTCTCTATTTTTTTTTTAACTCTTGGTCTCTACTTTTCTTTTTTTTAATGAGAACTTCCTTTCCGTTAAAGGAACAAAGGGTCATTTAAAGCATATTGTAAAATATACAATAATCGTCATTTAAAGCATATATTTTTTKTAATGAGAGCACTAGACGTCGACGAAAACGAAAATCAACAGATGAGGGTTGGACGAACGGAGAAGACTTACGGCTGGAGGAGAAGGTTACGGCTGGAGGGTTAAAAACCCTAATGTTTTAARACAAGGGTTCAAAACGACGTCGTTTCGTGAATGTTCAAATATTTGGCTTTTAATGTCGGTTTTAAACCGACATTGTATAATGTATTTAATGTCAGTTTTAATTTAAATTTCAAACGACGTCGTTTTTCAATTCCCAAATTAAATTATTTTAAAACGAAACGTGGGCGCCTATTTTCTTTTATTACCATGACGTTTTCTAACCGACATTAATTTTGGGCTTTTAATGTCGGTTTTCACAGACATTGTATAATGTATTTAATGTCAGTWTTAATTTAAAATGTAAATGACGTTGTTCTTCAATTCCCAAATTACGTTATTTTAAAACGAAACATGCGCGTCTATTTCTCTTATATTACCATGACGTTTTCTAACCGACATTAATTGGTACATTTTAATGTCGGTTCTTAACTGACATCAAATATGACATTTCCGGAAAATAAGGCGCCTCACTATAAAATCGACATCATTTAGTCAACCGACATTGTTTAAAAATGACTAACTGACATTGAAGGTGACAATTGTTGTAGTGGCAATATTTTRTATTTAAGTTTTTTTTTAAGAAAAACTTTAATCTTATTAGAAAAAAAAAACGTAACGTAAAGCTTAATTAATTAATTCTAAAACTCSTTTTAAAACAAATTAATTRACCCTATGCATGCAATACTAAGTTTTACAGAACAAATATATAACCATTATATACACATAATTGAAACTTGTAGGCATGCATGAAATGACATTTATAAATACTAATTAGGTACCATGTGTAATGCACGAATTGGTATCTAATTATATAATCTTTTTATAGTTATTGGAATAAATTTTAACATTACATATAAATAATATATTAATAGAATATTATATCATTTAAAATATTATTAATAATTAAAATTAATTTTATTCAAAATTTTGTTTTATAAAAATTAGTTAATGTGTTATATTAACCTATCTACTAACTGGAAAATAAAAGATATTTATACAACTGATAATTATTTTTAAACTCTCCATTCAAATAACATTATAATATTAAGTAAATTATAATAAACTCTTAAAATAAAAAAAAAAGATTGGATATTTTAAATTTGAATTAAATACTTTTGTCTATTATTATTTTCAAATATTAGGTCATTTACTTWAAAAATATTTATGATTATATATTTGTATTATCGTTATTAGGAAATAGGAGAAAATAATTTAAAAAACATGTTAAATTTTTATAAAATTTGAACCTATAAGACATTGAGCTAATAAATTTTAAAGCAAGAACAAATATTCTAAAATAAAAATAATATTAATTATGAAATGATGTGAAAGAATTGTTATTAAAAATACAAAACAAACAACAAAAAGTCTAAAAATATACACATTTGTTAAATTATAATTTGTCTATCCTCATAGTTGAAAAAGAAACATCATTGTTCAACTACATCAAAGTGAAATTGTATTATCTCGATCTGGATTTGAGATATAGTGCAAATTTCAAGATTAAAGAGACCTAGAGAGCAACGGTTTGAGAGAGACTATTTTTTTTTTTGAAACAAAATTGAGAGAGGCTAATAAAAGAAAAAATGGAGTTCAAATGTTAGGTGCATAAATTGTGAAGAAAACATGTTTTTATAGTAGAAATTGGAAAAAAGTTACAAAACTTTTTGAATTCCATAACATATGAAATTAGAATATTAATTAAAATTAAAAGAAAAAATCTTTAAATTATTGGATAATGAACAACAAATTTTTTTCATATCCACCTTCTTACATTCCATACATTTATTATGGTTAATAATTAATTAATTAATTAATTTACTACTTATCAATATTGTTAATGACATATTTTTATTTTGTAAATTCAAATTTTGATAATGGATAAAATGGTCTAAAAATATTTAAAAAAACATTTTAATACATTATAGATTATAGATGTACAAATTTTGAAATTCTATGAGTGAAAAGAGTTGATAAACTAAATAACAACCTTTTAATTTGTAGTAAAAAATAATAATAAAAATATTTTAGTATTCAAAGTTTTTAGATTCCATGTAATTGTTATGGTTGATAATTAATAAATTATTGATAATTAAAGATTTTATTTACTATTTAGCTATTTAGCATTAATTTTATATGGCATATTTTGTAAATTAATAAATGGAAGAAAAAATTAATTTTATGTTATAGTAAAACTTTTTGAATTCTAACCTTTTAATCCTATATATTTATTAGAATTTTTAATTTCTAATTAATAATTAATTTAATATTTATAATAATATATTAATGACATGATTTGTAAATTTGTAAATTTAGTAAGGAACAAAAGTGCTACATCCTCCCTTTTTAATATAGTATAGATATAGATTAACTTACATGTTTTTTTTATCAACAATAAAATTAGGAACTTGTAATTGATCTACATTTTAAATAAATATTCTAAATAAAATTGTTCAAAATAAAAAGGTTCTAAATTTTAAAAATACACTAATTATAAAAGAACAATAAAAAMCCAATAGTAAAAAAAAAATCATCCAAAATCCTAATTATAACTGCTTGACAAATACTATTATTAAAATTCACAAAATTATGAAACGATAACGTCGCAAGCCTAATATTCAAGATATATAGATTCGACACGTGTATCGCTTGCAACTTGATGAATATACATCCCTTACACCCACATCTCAAGATGTTTTCAAGATTGAATAATCTTAGAGAGATTTTTTTAAGGAACAAAAAGTAAGGAAGYACTGAAACTCTTTGTTATGAAAAACATTGTAGAATAAAGCCTATTTTTATAGTRGAAGAGGATAAAAAGTTACAAAAACTTTTGAAATTTTAAAACTCTTGAAATTCTACTATAAATTATAATTAAAAAAATGAATTTTATGTTGTARGAAAACGTTTTGCATTCTAACCTTTGGAATCATATGCATTTATTAGAATTTTTAATTAATAATKWATAATTAATTTAATGTTTATAATAATATATTAATAGCATAATTTGTAAATAATAAATTTAGTAAGGGGCAAAAGTGTCCAAAAATGTTTTTCCTACCTTCCCTCTTTTRATATAGTATAGATAACAATTATATTTACTAAAGAAATGTCATGATCAATGCAACTTATTTTTCAATTYAATTAACATAATACTTACATTAATTACAAATGAAAAATAAAATGAACGATCATGCTTTAACATATGGTGGGATTTTAATCTAAATGGCATACTTTATGCATCATTCATTTAATTAAACACACATTCATAATGAATAATAATTAAATAGTTTTCATAATCTGATTGCATGKTGTTAAAAGTTGGTAGAACATAATAGTATTACATGGAAATATGTTGGAACATTTTATGGGAAAATACAGCAGAAACTCATGATTTTTCAAAAATTACACATAAAAAGGCACCCGACGCTTTTTTCGGGCTTTCAATGAAACACATGTTTTGATGCAAGGGCACCAAGGACATTTCAAAAGTCAACTCCCGAGTCAAGTCCCATTACTTTGGTTCCACTCCCCTTATATTTTGGTGGCAAATTGCAACTACCTTAATGCCTATAAATTGAACAGCTTCGTCAGCATAAATCACCCAATTTTTATCATCTTTTAGTCTTACTTTTTATTTAGAGCCAGCTCGTGTTCTTATTTCGTTACAATTTTATGCTTTTTGAATCTTAGTTTTATTGCATTACATTTGTTAGTGTTGTTTCAATTCTCTTGAAGTTCCAATTCTTGTGTACTTCATTTATTTTCATCTTCAAATGCTTTAATTTCTAGCAAGTTTTAACTCCCTTCAAGCTTGAAAGAGAAGAAGGTTAAAGCTAGGACTCCTTGTACTTTTGTTGAACTTCAATTTTATTCAATGGCAAGAATTTCTTCTATTTCTATGAGTAKTTTTTGCATTTTATTACGCACTAATTTAATTTGCAACCTCTCTATGAAATGTCTTMGGAAAACTCATTAAATTATAACACGGGAGAAAAAAGCCCAAGTAGTGCCGGGTTCTGGTTAACTTCTCAACATACTTTTTTCAATCAATTTTTTAAGTTGGTCGATAAGGAGTTTTACTAAACTGAAGTCTAGTACTAAAAGGATTAGGTTAACAATTGATAGGGAGTTAATATGGGATGTAGCATAGACATAAGCACCCAAAATATGATCATAGATATAGGTCCTCTAATCCATAAAAATAGAYGAGTTGGTAGTAAAGTGCTCTCCTATTCCGACTTCCTCAGAGCCTCCGGCTATTCTACTAATACTTGTACGTGCTATACTATTCTGCCCAAGCCTGGCTGATCATTTATCAAAGAATGACTCTGGTTATYAAATGATTGAACAACCTCCCCACCCCCTCACGTCAATCCCACGCCAGGTATATAAGTAGTGATTTCAAATCCTGAGGTAAGAAGTCCGATGGGAGCAACACTTGAAATGGCAATCCAACCATCAGGAGAAGCAAATACAACGGGCACACTAATCAGTAAGATTGATTTATAGGTTGTAATCATGCATATACATATGACCAATGGTTGTCCTGGGCTCTGAAATAAGCAAAAGCTATTTGCGATAAGAGTAGAACACATATTCCAGCATAAGTCAGAAAARTGTYTGGCACAATTTTCCCATTTATGTTATTTCATATAAAATTAAGGTAGGAAACAGAGAGGTTGTCCTAGATTAGAAGCTTCATATTTTCAAAGCAAAACCAAGTTTCACAACTGTTTTTACTAATAAACCCAATTGTAGTTTGAAATATTTCATAACATTCTTTTTGAATCAAAATCCATAGGATACGAATTTGGAATATCTTTTTCCAATATTATTTGAACCTGTCTACAAATACTATAGAAAAAAAAAGAAAAATATAACATTTCAAGATGAAAAGTGATGGATCTGCTTCATAAAAATGGAAATCAATCATTTGTCACAACATATCAAAATCATATCATACTCATAAAAAGGGCAATAACATCTCAATCCAAATATAATTTAAGTGGATAACACAATAAAAATGGAAATCTTTCTTATAAAATCTGACTTGTTATCATAAATACCCCACATAAAACCAGCACATTTAATTTGAACCGTACAAAAATAACCTTGTATCAAGTAATTCAATTTTTAATAGCTACAAATTGAATTGAAAAAGCTCAAACAAAGCATAATTTCAGCTGCAACATTAGTTATTGTCATTTAAAATAGAGAATTAAACGAAAAACTTTTGAGAATCATGAAAGGAAATTAGGTCAAAATATAGATATTTTAGATTTAATACATGGATTCAATTTCATGGTAATACCTTTGATGGTCTTACAAACATTTACTATAAAAGCACACCATCTCCATTGATACTGTATTATACATACAAGGAAATTTCTACTGTATTCTACTATGCAATCAAATCAAAATGGCGGAAGTAGGAGTTATTTCCTCGTTAAATCAATATGTTAATATATTTATAGTAGCTCAAGTTTCACTTCAATTTGGCTCTTATAATTTTAAAAATTTCAACTGCGAGAAATCTTATTTCGTAATATGATTTTTCTCAATGTGACAAATACAGAAAAGGGATAAAAAAATAGTGTTAAAATTTTCTTCACTTTTCTGTAGGTTATGACAAATTCATTCTTAGATACGTTTTGAAGGTTCTTTTTCTTTTCCTTTTCCTTTTTTTTTTAACTCTGAATGTGAACGAATAAAATTGCAGGGAGTTTGAACACAAATGCTCAATTGTATTGCAATAATCATCCTAAATTGGGACCTGCCAGCCTGGAATAGATGATAGGCRTGACAGGAAGTGTTGGACTTTTTGGATTTCTGGATGTGAAAAATGAGGTTTCTGCRAGCAAGTTGGCCATGAGCATATTTGTCATTGCTATTGTTGATTTCTTTGTTTTTATTGTTGAAAAAATGATGCATTGACTTATAAAATACGATAAACTAAAAAGAAATAAGGTGTAACAAATGGCACCACTGTATGTTAATGTTATTAACTACATTGTTAGATTTGTGTTTATACTAATGTAAAATGATACCAAAAGAAATAAATGAAGTCACATATATAGTTCTTAATATATACTAGAGAATTTTGTCCAGCTTTCTATTTTGAAATCTTAAATTCTTCCTCTCGGAGATCATTAACAAACAAGCAATTGAGCAATTCAAAACAAGGGTAACCCAATCTAATCCCAAATTCATCTGTCATGTTAGGCTCTATCAAACACAGCATAATAACAACCCACAATAGAAATTTAACTATGAGAACTAAGAGGTTTTTTTTTTAAATTATATGAAAATTAAATATATATCTTTTTTTTTTAAATTTAATTCATCACTTAGTTAGATTTAAGTTCAAATTCAACCCAAATGATAGAGTTAGATTCTTGACTCTCAAACACTTCTTTCTTTATGATTGTTTATTGACATTCTTTACAACCCAATTAAGTGTGGAGTCATTGGTATTGACTTGCCAATCATTCACTCGCCGAACCCATTTTCCCCACTTCACTAACCTCTCCTTCCTCTGTTGCGATTCACATCTCACGAAGAAGTTGTTCCTCTGTTGCCAATCATAACTCCCCACTCCCTTGCATAAGTGCAGGGAGTTGAAAAAAATATTAATTAGTTAACTAATTTAATTATCTATTTAATTATTATTAATTTAATTATTAATTATTAATTCAATTAATAATTAATTAATTAAATATAAATATTACATAAATAAATATTAAAAATTATTTAACTATTAATTAAATATCACATATTTAATTAAAACCATATATTTGAATTATATTCAAATGTATCTCTGTTGTATATCMTATAGTTTAAATATACATCTTATGCACATTAATTTTAACATATAGTTTTAATATGAATCTAATTCATATTAATTGTTGTTTGAATCTTATTTATAGAATGTATCAATATACATCATATACATTTGCTTATAATTTGAACATTCAAAATTCTTTCAAAAAACTTGATCCTCRTTTTACCCRATRTGAGCTTGCAAGGGGACCTAATGGACCTGCAGATTAGAAACTCCAACGATACGAAGTTAATTGATTAAACTCATTAACCAACATTCGTTAACTGCGGATCACTCTACTAAAAGCCCGCAGCCGCACTCTTCTCACTGAAGAATATTTAGTGTCCACAAAAATTGACCATTGACGACAAATCAATCCTTCACGTGTATTCGTAACTTCGCTTGGTCAAATTACCGTTTTACCCTTAAGTTACTTGTCTCACCTTAAGTACCACTACTCCTCTCATGAACAACCTATTATTCTTCAACCACTAAACAAAAGTTTCTCTCGGGCAGCGAGAGGGTGAGACCCCTTGTTCAAGTCCAGGAGTCAGCAATTAAGGGAACACTCATCTACCTACCCTAAAGTCAGGAAGAAGTGAATTATATCTTACGTAGTTATGTTTCTAGCTTCCCACTCGGTCTCGTCCCCAAAATGATAGGATTATTAAATCAGCAACCTAGGCCACTCTCACCCATACAAATCAAAGGACGATCTCTTATAGGCAAGAGTACATAATGTACTCAGGATTAAGATCGAGTTACCTGGTCATCATATGAAATACTAATCTAGTTAGTTTACGGTGTTATAACTAAAGATTAATTATTTCACTGTCCGGTCTTATACAAACTCATTKTATATGATACCCTCACTCGCATGTCTCCAAATGAACAACCTGAATAAGTCAGTTGTAACTATATTACAAAGCGATCTGTATCTATAGTGTTACCAGGATATATAAGGTACCCAACCTTATCCATGTACTATAGACCTTTTAGGTTATTACTGAAACATTATCCACTTTTATATCGACTATATACGTCTGTATATTTATTATATATTGTATATAAAATATATACACTGTATATTAAAATATATATCGTATATCAGTTATATACTGTTTCAAGTACGTTAAATAACTTTGGATCTTAGTTTATTGGAATATGAGTAATGCAAAAAAAAAATAATAAAATAACTCTTTATTTAATAAATAATTTGTTCATAAATTACAAATACACCAGCTAAAGGCACAAAACTCAACAATCTCCCACTTGCCCGAAAGCGAGTGAGATGTACAAGTATTACAATGAACTATGGCATACAATATATCCAATAACCATCTCCCACTTTCCCTAGACTAAATGGCATATGTCTCGTAAACCTAGATTCTCTAGATGACACTCAAACACTTTAGTCGTGAAAGCCTTAGTAAATGGATYATCAATATTGTGCTCTGAAGCAATCTTCATGACATCACATCTCCTCGTTGCACAATCTCCCTTATCAGGTGATCTTACTGTCTATATGCCTGCTTTTCTTGTGGCTTCGATGTTAGCACATTAAAGTGTGATAGGCAGGGACATATTTGGAACAACTTCTAAGTCCGTCAGAAACTTTCTAAGCCAGACAGCTTCTTTTGCATCTTCGCAAGCTGCTAGATACTCAACTTCCATTCTGGAGTCCGCAATGCACCCTTGCTTAACACTCTGTCAAACTACAACCTCTCCATTTAGAGTGAACACTGATCATGACGTGGATTGTCTTGAATCATTGCCAGTTTGAAAATTAGAGTCAATGTATCTTGTAAGGATCAAATCCTTAGCACCATATACAAACATGTAGTCCATCGTTCACCGAAGATACTTAGTATCTTGTAAGGATCAAATCAGCTTGCGTCCATCGTTCATCAAATGTCTTAGTAGTATTTTCTCAATATACGATGCCTGAGACAAGCTAGCGTTTTGTTTTTGCAATTCCTGAAAATTTGAATCCCAATAACAAACTGAGCTTCTCCCAACTCTTTCATTTGGAATTTAGTTCTAGCCATTTTTTAACATCAGTCAGAAAGTCTGCATCGTACCCAATGAATAGGATATCGTCCATGTATAATACGAGGAATGCTGCAGTACTATTGATGACCTTCTTATAAACACAAGGTTCATAAACATTTTGGTCAAAACCATAAGATTTGACCATGGTGTCAAATCTTATGTTCCAAGATCTAAAAGCATGTTTTAACCCAAAAATGGATCTTTTAAGATTGCAAACTTTTGTCTCTTCACCTTGTTTTATGAATCCCTCTCGTTAAGTCATGTAGATTCTCATCAAGATAGCYATTCAGAATCTTGACGTCCATTTGCCAAATTTCATAGTCATAAAATGTGGCTATGGAYAAAAGAATGCGGATACACTTCAGTATGACAATARGGAAGAAAATCTCTTTATAATCAACTCCCTCCTACTGGGTGTAAYYCTTTGCCACTATTCTAGCCTTGAAGGTCTATACCTTCCGTTAGCACCTTTCTTCCACTTGTAGATCCATTTACAACGTACAGATTTTACCCGATCAGGTTGATCCACAAGCTCCCAGACATAATTCAAGTACATAGACTCCATTTTCTGATCTATAGCTTTGACTCACTCATCTTTGTCAACATCCTTCATTGTCTGTTTATTAGACAATAGATCCTGACGCCATCATCGGGTATCACGACTTGGGATTCCGTTAATTCGACGTAACGGTTAGGTTGGCTCACAACTCTCCCACTAAGTTGGGGCCCTCTTTGAACTTGAGAAGAATTGTGTTGACCCAATGTTGGGACTTTCTCTAACTTTAAAAGACAAGAGACATGTGCAAGCATACACGGTTACAAGTAATACTTGGGACTAATCCAAGGTCGAATCGTCATGGACTTGTGCTTTTCAAAATGGATTTAAAGAACTGAAATGGTTCAAACTGCAATTATGGTTTACGAAGAAAACAGTGATAAAATGTTGTTGTTTTCGGTTTCAAATATCAAGCAATTTAATAAAACACAACCACTCTGTTTCCTACCTTAGTTTTGATGGAAAATATGGAAGATACACACTTTGGRGAAAATGCACCAGCCACTATTTGGCTAATCTTGTGAATTTGAGTTATACTCTTTCACGAACCACTATTGGTTGTTGTAGAGGCTAGAGTAACCTACAATCATATTTCTATGTGTTATTACAATCATAGAAAGTAATTATCAACTCATTTTCATTTATGGGTTAGCGGGTCTATGTCTAGGATCGTGTTTTATGCGCTTATGTTCTAGTTGTTGGGTTTGGTACCCTTAGCTCGTGTATTTGTAATTTATGAACAAATAATTTATTCAATAAAGAGTTATCTTATTATTTATTTGCATTACTCGTATTCCAATAAACTAAGATCCAAGGTTATTTAATGTAACTCAATCTTAATCTAGAGCGAGTTATGGACTCCAGCCGATAAGGGATCGTCATTTGATTTGTATGGGTGAGAGTGGCCCGGGTTGCCGATTCAATAATCTTACCATTTTGAGGACGAGATCGAGTGGGGAGCTAGGAATATAACTACGCAAGATTGCATTCACTCCGTCCCGACTTTAGGGAAGTAGATGAGTGTTTCTTACATGCTAACTTCGAAACTTCGACAAGCAGCCTCGCCYTCTCACTAGCCCGAGAGGAACTTTTGGTTATTGGTCRGACCATAACCAGGTTGTTCATTAGAGGAGCAGTGATATTTAAGGASCAAGATGTAACTTAGGGGTAAAACGGTAATTTTACCCAGCTAGAGTTACGAGCACTCGTGAAGGATTGACTGGTCATTAATGGTTGTTCATTCGTGGACACGAAAATATTATGTAGTGAGAAGAGTGCAACGACGGGTCTTTGGAGTGACCCACAGTTAACGAATGTTAATTAATTCGGTTAATGAGTTTGACTGATTAATCTCATATCAGGAGAGCTTCTGATGTATAGATCCATTAGGTCCATTTGCTAGCTCACAACTGGTAAAACGAGGATCAAGATTTTGAGAGAATTTGAAATATTCAAATTATATATGAAGGAATAAATATAATGTATATTATGATACATTATATATATATAGTTTATTTTTTTAATAAAGATTCTATAATTAAATTATATGTGATCAGAGAAATATTTGAATATGATTCCAATAATTTATATAAATTGGATTCATATTAAAACTATAGGTTATATAAGAGAGATGCATTTGAGTATGATTCAAATATATAGTTTTAATTAAATATGTGATATTTAATTGAAAGTTAAATAAATAATTGTTAATTATTTATTTATTTAATTAATATTTGGATTTAGATTAAATAATTATTAATTAGATTAATAATTAAATTAACTAATTATTAATTAGATTAATAATTATTAATTAAATCAATTAATTGTTAGTTGAATTAATTAATTTGTTTATTATTAATTRAAAAGAAAAGATATCCTGATGGTCATSRAAATTTGACCTAGATTCATGAGAAGATATTCATTATCCAAAAGGATAAGATATCATAGTGGTCTCAGGATCAGTAAGACTAAAYCTTAATGGGTCATTTGGTTCAAGATTTCAAAAAAGATGCATGGGATTAAGATACGTGAGAATAAGATGCTTGTGAAACAAAGATAGTCGTGTTTGGTTGTATATATGTTGAGGATTAAGATACCTGAGATTAAGATGTCTGAAAATAAATTATATATATGTTTATTTTGTGTGATTATGCATTTTATGTCATTGCAAACATTGATTAATAACCAATCAAATTTAAATCAAAAAATGAATAATATAAAWTAAATTATTTTATATTAACATTCTAAATTTTAAATTAACAATTWRGCTATATTGACAATTTAGCACAATAATCAATTGAATAATAAATATTAAATATTATTTAACTAAAATCCAATATATACATAAAATGATATATTTGTATAAAGTTTTAAAATCAATCAATATTAACTCTCAAAAATTAATTTACATTAATTAATTTATCTTTATTAAGTTAAAATAATTATTATTTTAAGTAATTATATTTTAATTTAAGTTTCACTCTTTAATAAATATATTACAAATAATATATCTACATTTATGTTGTTGATTTTATTTAGCAATTAATCTTAATAATTATCATTTTATGTGTTTAACAAAATTAATGATTTTCATCTTATTAATTGCATCAATTAATTATATTTTTTATTAAAAAAATTTAAGTATACACTTTAATAAATTAATTTATTACGATAGAATAATTAATTTAGTACATTATTGGTAAAATTTTAATGTTATTTTATTAATTATAAATTTAATTTAAATAATTTAACTAATTTTAATTAATTAATTTCAATATAATARAGTAAATAATTACATTAAAAAATTATTTAAAAGAAGAGAGATAAGAGTCTGGCACAAAACYCATGCACAAACCCATGAATGTGGGAGGGAAAAGAAAGTTGTTACCCATAAGAATAAGGGATGCCTCGGAATAAGTTATTCYCACGAAAATATTTCAAATCTGTGTAACAAACAAGRGTTTTACTTGCCCATGCCAATTCCCACCCAGAAAACCCCCCAACCAAACGACCCCTTAAGGGATGCTAAAGACTCGAAATCTCTCAACTCCCTTACTCTCTCAATCCTTTGCAATTGGATCCCACAATCCGGATTCTCGACCAATAGACATAACAAGGAAGATCAAGTGGTGTTGTCTCATTGGGATCACATCAAGAAAAATCTTCAAAGGTAAAATCCAATATTATTCCTTGTTTTATATTTTTTTGTGTTTTAAATTTCAAAAGAAATTCAAGAATGCGTTCTACTGCTTCCGTTCCGGGATTCACATCCCTTTCAATAGGTATAAGAGTGCAGTTTTCCGTTCTGAATTTTCTGTTGAAATTTGGCATAGAATATGGYGGCTTTTCATCTACATTTTGATTTTGCAATTAGATGTTTGGTGGTTTTTACATTTAGATTTACAAATTCGTTTCATGTGATCAATGTAAAGGGCTCGGTGTTTTTGGGCATTTAATGTTGTAAATCATTATGTAAGTTTGTGTCGTGCCTGCTGTATGAATTTGGAGGTTTTTGGTCACGATTTAGCATAATTTTCCATGTTGAGAAGAAGGACCGAAGCTGTAAATTTGAAAAAAATAATAAAATTCACGTTGAATGGGTGCTCAAATTCATACGGATTTCAAAATTTGTCACAATGTTGAGGCATTGCCTAGATGGTCCAATGCTGGCTATTGAAGTAGAGGTGGATCTTGTGGAGGTAGAGGATCGCGTGGAGGAGGTGAATTTCGATTCATCTCGATGGTATCTTCTTCAACTTCTTCGACTTCTCTCTCYTTTTGATTTTATCTTTCTTTTCTTAATCTCTACTTACATTTTCTGATTTTAAGGTTTCTTTCAATTTATGGATCAAAGTTCAACAACCAGACCCTGTGCTCATACACAACTCCCWTAAAGGTTAGATATAACAATTAAGTCTCAAGAYAGAGGTATGCGACAATCACAATATGAAACAATCCACTTGGAAAAGAGTATGATTTTGAAAAATTAAGTCCCCGAAAACGGCGCCAAAAATTGGTTCGGACTTTCTCTACCTTTAAAAGCAAGAGACACGCTTAAGCATACACAGCCACAAGTAATACTTGGGAGTAATCCAATGTCGAATCCTCAGGGAATTGTGCTTTTCAAGAAAATTTTAAAGAACTGAAATGGTTCAAAGTACAATTTGTTGGTTTGGCCCTTAATCTCAAATTAATTAATTAATTAATGTAACAAACTTAATTTTGTTATTTGACAATTTTACTGTTTTGAAATGTACACAATATAATACTCAAAATAAGGATTACAACGTCTTTTGAATTCCCTAAATCGGAGTTTAAACGAAGAAGTTATAATTGAAAGAAGTTGGAAGAAAAATTACCCGAGGTGGATAACGTGGCGGCTGAATCAACTAAGTGGACCAACGAAATGCTGACATGTGACATGGTGTTAAAAAAATAAAGAAAAAAAATGAAAAAAAAAGGAGAAAGGGCCATTGAGAAGAAGAAAAAAAATAATATAAAAATTAAAAAAAAAAATTTTACCGATGTGGAGTTAAAAAAAAAAAGTAAAAAGAAAAAAGGTATCAGGGAAGGTAAAAAAAATTGAATTTTTTTTTCCAACTTGACCGTTGGAGTTTTTTTAAATATATTGTTATTATTATTATTATTTAATTTAATCTCAATCTTTTAGYTTAATCAGTTAAAATCCAATGGTCCCAATTAAATTAGATTTCAAATCAATTTCAAATTCTTTTCCTCATCTATTTAAACCTSTCGTTCTCTCAAAATTTTATAACTGATTCTCTCCCAATTTTCTCTTCAACCTCTTCATTGTTTATCTCTCCAAAAGCTTCAATGTTCTTTGAAATTTGTTGTGGGAGATTTTATTTGAAAGATATTTGTGCTTCCAATTTTATTTCTCGTAGACAAATTGAGGGCTTTTCTTTTTTAAGATTTGTTCTTATAAAATTGTGAGCAAGAATTWKTATATCTACTCTTTGACAGAGTTTGTAAATTCGTTCTTCAAATTTCATATTCTTTGTAAGTGTTGCTCTTGAGCCCGAAAAAGAGCATTTGTAATGGTTTGATTCTGAACCGTGAAAAGGACCGGGTTCGTTCTTGCTCCCGTAAAAAGAACTTTATACCGGTTGGACTCTAAGCCGTGGAAAGAGTCAAGTTCTTCAATTGAACACCCAAGARGAGTTTGGGAAGTGGAGTAGGCCGATTGTTGCCGAACCACTATAAATTTCTGATGTCATTTTCTTTAACCCTACTCTATTTAATTTTTGCAATTAATTCTCTTTATTATAAATTGCATAAAATTAATTAATCAAATTTGTTAATCATGTTTATGGTCAATATTTATATTTAAATTATTTGGGTGGTGAACTTARTTAGGGTGTTTGTATTTTTAATTTATTGTTTTATTTTGTGCCAAATCATTTGTTCATAAAAAGTTTACTTATTTGTTTAATTTGGGCCAACCGTGGTAAAAMGTTTAAAAAGTTTCATTAAACCCTATTYACCCCCCTCTAGGGTTGTGATACCGATCCAACACAATTGTGGTTTATGAAGAAAATAGTGAAAAAAATGTTGTTGCTTAGGATTTCAAATATCAAGAAATTTAATAAAACACAACCTCTCTGTTTCCTACTTTAGATTTAGAGGAAAATACACCAGCCACTATTTTGCTAATCTTGTGAATTTGAGTTCTACTATTTGACGAACCGCTTTTGGTTGCTGCAGTGCCTAGGGTAACCTACAATCATCTTTCTATGTGTGATTACAATCCTAGAAAGTAATTATCAACTAATTTTCATTTATGTGTCAAGGGCCTATGTCTACGACCGTGTTTATGCGCTTATGTCTAAGTCACATCCCATATTGGTTTCCTATTATTTTACMTAACCCACCCTTCTCAGAGTTGGGCTTCAGTGCATAAATCAATTTTCCAGTGGCAAAATGGAAAAAAGACGTAAAGAGAAATTTTTAGAAACCAACCCAAGATTACGTCAGGTGCAATTTAGGCAAATCCCGAGCATGTTTGAAATCAAATTATTTTGGATAAGACATTCCATAGAGAGGTCGATAAATAAGTTAGTGCATAATTAAAGGGTAGAAAATGCACACAAACATAAAACAAGGAATTTTTATTGAATTTAAATAAATAATAATGGCGTACAAGGAGTTCTAGCTTAACTCTATTCTCTTTCGAGCGTGAGGGGAGTGTGAACTCGCTTAAGAACTTTAAAAGAACGGAATAGATGAAGAACAAAAGTACGAACTCAAATTAAAGGCAATACAATAAGTAAAAGAGTGAAAATACAAGAAAATAACAACTAAAACACAACTTCAAAGCTTATGAACGAAAACTACAACTAAGAATGGAAGAAATGAAGATGAAAACAGGATGGAAATGGATGATTTGCTGTTGGGGAAGAGGCTCCCTTTTATAGGCTCTCAAGTTGGTTGAACTTCCCACCATTTTAGGAGGAAATGAGTTGACATTCTTTAAACAAACCCTCCTTGACATGGTCTCTCGGCTTTGGCTTCATTTAAATCATATTATGTGATTTTCTTCGAAGTTTGACCACGTTTTTCTCACATTTTTTATAAAGTACCATATATTGCAAATTATCCATAAATGTTATATGGGTGTTCTTCTTTAAGAATATGTAAACTTTTGTAGTTAATAATGATGGGAAAGAGTTCATTTTTATGGTCAAACAGGCCTACCGACACACATTTCTGCACTAAAAARCCAACCTTAACACCGAGGTACTGACTCCATCCAACCTTATTGATGGACTAGTAGTGTCAGCAACTTTTGCCATCGTATTGATAGCTTCATTTGATACCATTTTACTTTGTGGGTTATGATCCCTGATGTAGTCTTCCTCTAAGAAAGTGACATTTGTTGATACAAATACCTTATTTTCTTCAGGGTCGAAGAAGTAAGCACCTCTCCTTTCTTTGGTATCACCTACAAAGACATACATTTGAACGCGAATCCAATTTCTTTGGGTTTGTCATAAACACATGTACTGGACATTATCAAATTCTGAAATGTCTTAAACTAGGTTTACGACCTCTCCAGAGTTCAAAAGGTGTTTTAGAAACATGCGTCATTTATTTAACGTRCGTCATTTAACATGCATCAATAAGGTCAATATTTCACATGCGTCATTTCACGTGTTCATAATAATTTAAAAACAAATCCCCCTAATTTGTGCTAACCAACAAACCACCAAATTTCATACTGGGGTAGAGTTGTCTTTTGAGGTGAGAATCCAAAACTGCACTGTAAAACCTTGAGCCTAGCCTTATCAGATATGTGGTAAATATGGTTAATATTGGAAGTTGACTATTTACTGCAAAAAAAAACAAAACAAAACAAAACAAAAAACAAAAAAGAAATCCCTTGCTCAGCGTGTCACATACAATTTTATGATGAATATATCAGCCGTATTTGTTTACCCACTATAAAAAGCAATTTGCTACGCCAGCCACATCTAATGGTGTGGTAAACATTCAAAATTATCGAGGTACATAATGTTACCTTGAGAACTTTGAAGGTAATAAAATAACATTGGACTCTTATGATTTGACTGCTTAATGAATTTGTAGTTCATAAAATTTCCCTACTTTGACTTCCTTCTTTGACTTTCTATTTTATCTTGTTCTTCTGGCCCAATCATTTTTCTCTTCTTTTCTTTTGAGTAAAAAGTGATTTCAAGTCTGAGGATAATAGTTTTGAGAATTGGAAAGTTAGCAACCTGACAAATAGTCTCAAGATCTCAATCTCCTTTTATGAGTTTCACTTGAGAATGATTTTATCATGATGCTAAAGCAGCATCGATAAATAAATAATTTGGAACAATGGCCTGTTAGCTTTACGAGCTTCAATCACACCAAATGTTACTGATGATTTTAGTGTTTCAAATTGTCCATAGCGTAGAGCTTGGAAAGATGAATTCAATGCATTTTGAATCACTCAAATCAGAGTTCAAACAAATAAATTACAGCCAAAACAAGTTGGGGAAGAAAAAGCACATGTGGCAGGTGACGTGGAATCTAATAGTCAAATTATGCCACTGTGGCAATGATGTGGCAGTAACGTGGCATCAATAAATTTGGTAATGYGGTGGATGATGTGGACAAATCATGTGATGACACGTGACACTTCCAATTTCAACAAATCAAATTCCCACAATACTCTCAATTTCACAATCTTCTCTGAATTTCACATAATTTCTCAATCTCGACCAATTTCTCCAAATYTCCATAATTCTCTTTATTCTTTTCCTTATCCCTACTTTTAATCTCCATCATCCATCCTTTGTTGCCCTAAATCCAATGACCAAAATTCATCATCAAAACTCTATTTAAAGCCACTAAATTCCAACATTCTATACACCAATTATCAAAGCAAACATCTTTCTCCATTCYGCTCTCAAAATTTCATTCTCTTCACACAAAAATTTGCCAATATTTTTTTGTGAGAGATACATTTGACTTTAGCTTTTTAGCTATTGGTTTAGTGCGAAATTTGTAAATTCACCTTAGTGAGGTATTTTCTTTGTATTGCTCATTTCACATTTTTGGATTTTATATTAAGGTGTGGGTACACCTTGGGTTGTGAGAAAACACAATTGGTTGGATCCTGAACTAGTAAAAAKGATGRAGGGTTTATCTTTAGCCTAAGACAAAAAGAGRGTCAATCGGTTTGGTTCTCACCCGCAAGAGAGTCGTTGCAGTAAAATACCCAAGAAGGAGTCTTGGGGRGTAGAGTAGGGATTTCCGAACCACTATAAAAATTTCTGGTGTCATCTCTCTCTCTACACTTTAATTTGTGCATTTAAATTTTGTTTGATTTTTTATCATTCTTAAAATTATTTTTTAAAATCTATGAGTTCATAAGCAACCCTATTCACCCCCTCTAGTGTTGTTATATCGATCCTACATGGTCAAGATTGCAAAAGGCGACTACACATGATCAATTTTTTTTTACGTGATTGTACCCTATTTTGTTTGTAAATATTATGTTTGGCAAAAAAAAAAGAAAATGAATAAGAAAAACATAAAAAAAAAACAGATAAAAACAGATATATGTGTATAAAATGTCCAAGGCCATGACAATTTTTTAGTTCAATGACTTGGACAAACAACATMGATCAACAACAAAAGTTTCAAAGGCTTTAAGGTTTTTTTTTTCAGATTTTCAAACTGGGGCAAAGTCGAGCAATGCTACAGTGGGGCAAAATGGTAACTGAATTATACAAAGCTTTGAGACAAAGGACATCTTCATGCAGAGATTGTGTCATTTCTCTTCACACAAAATCTTTCCATTTTGAGAAATCTTCAACATTCACAAAGTGTACTCTACAACATCATAAGAGCTACACTTTGAGAAAARAAGAAGTCCTTTATATTCAAAGTGGACCACAACAACATTTCCATGAAGAATAACATTGACTTGAAGGATGATTTTATCAAATGTCTCCAACTAAGCACTCCTCCAAAAGTTCCTCTCATGTACTTCACTCCTTCTTCCAGCTCTRGTCATTTTAACTCTTCTTCTTACCAAAGCTTTAAAAATTTTCCAGTCTCTTATTGTTCAAGAGATTTGACAAAATATCAACTTTTCCTTTCATTTTCTTTAAAAAAAAGAAGTCTGCTGACTTTTATTCATCGTCAATTTTTATTGCGATCGCTCCCAATGTCAAATTCGTTTTCTTATATTCGACCTTCTAGTCAGTTACAAGGCTGAGTTTATAAAGCAGTAACCGAACAAGATGCAGAATGCTATGAATTACTTGTGATAGTTCCCTGAATTTGCACATGAGATCTTCTAAAAAATAATCTCCCACCAAACCTGATATGGTTAATAAATCACTTTGATCCATATATCTCCTATCAAGTGAAGGCATTCTTTCTAAAAAAAAAAAGAAAAAAGAAAAAGAAGTAAAAGAAAAGGAAAAAGGAAAAGGGTTGACAAGTTTCCTCCAATGTCGATATTATTTTTTCATTTGATTCTTTGCTAATTATTTTCTAATAAGAAGGATGATAGTAGACAAAGGACAATATTTTTACCAAATATACGGTATATATATATCTCAACCATATTTTCACAAATCATGCATTCACATCGCTTGCATCAATTTTCTTTAAAAAATCGTTTTCATATCATGGTTTGATTATGAAATTTTAAATATCATGCATAARTATGCATTGTGCATTCATAGTCACATTCCATTATTTGAGATAAAACAATAATGAGTATCATGCATACATATTGCATCCATCTAGCTTTCAATAGGCATGTACATTATTGCAACTTTTATTGAGGGTTAAATMCGTTGGTCAGGCTAAATAAAAAATAGATCATATGCTATCACACACTGTAACGTGATAAAAAATAAACGKAAAATAAAATGGAGCATCATTTGTCATTCGTAACATTGGGGCAGTGCACATTTGTAGATGCACCCATCATTCTTGTAAACATCATTTACGATAAGTAMTGCACGCTACTATTGGAACTTYGCATTCACATGAACACGTCATTTTTGTTAGTTTTATTGCCATGCGTCAAGTGCACATGTCATTCATTTAAGCAACTTTAATCCTCATAAAATAGCAAATTGCATTTTAATCTGTTGGAGCTAGTTTCCAACCTCACACGTGGCACATCCTTATTGGAAGAGAAAAACACGTGTGGCTTTAAGTCTGTGAAGCCAAATTTTATCACCTCAGTATTTCGACTRTCTACCGAGTCGAYGCCCGTTATGGCCGAGCCGATTAAGATCTCCTTTGGTCCCGTTCCCATTCTTTGTTTGAACAGACCTATATGTGTCTTGCTCAGCCACATATTTCGACAAACCCCATGACAACACGYGGTGATTCATGCTTACCTTAAAGAGCCGTTGAGGCCTTGTTGGGAATCCTGTCGGARACCTTGCCTATATATAGAAATCATTTGACTCTATCCCAAGTACACGAACATTGTATTTTCTCTTGAATAGAACTCGGATTCTTCCTAACTTARACGTCAAAGTATTTTCTCTTGCATGTCTACTACTCAGCAAGTTTCAACTCATCATCAAGGTTATCCTTCCATCCAAGCTAAGTTTGCAAGATTGGTCATCTTTGTGATCAAACATTTATCTTCGGTTAAATCTAACCTGATCCAAGTCGAAGTTGAAGTCTATGTTAAAGCCAGGTCCGTTGCATTTTCTCTTTCGATTAAATCGAACCTCATCCAAGTCGAGGTCGAAGCCTGTGTTAAAGCCAGGTCC
>NW_019104798.1:3769-18296 GCF_001995035.1 Momordica charantia | reverse complement strand
TTTTTATTATTAATTTATTATTAGTTTGAAGGTAAAGTATTAATTAAATTAAAAAATATATATATATTTTTAAAGAATTTGAATAATTATCAAAATAAAAAATAAAAAGGGATTTTATTTTTTAAAAACAAAAGATTTTCATTTAAATAMAGATATTTTGTTGGTTTTYCTTTCCTCTTTTTACTCGTCAAAGCCTACTAACGTGGCATCTTATCTTTCATCTCCTTCCTCCTCTTTCTATGGCATAGATTACCGTTGTTTTTGTTTTAGTATTTAAGAGGGGAAGGAACATAAAGAAAAGGGACAGCATAGAAAGCACAGTGCAGGGAAGAATCAAAGAGTTTTTTTTTTTTCCTAAAAGCCCTAGCCTTCTTCTTCTTCATCTCATTCTCTCTAGAATTGGGTCACTTCCACTCAAGCCTTCACTCTTCCCCGTTAACCTTACCACCACACCCTCATCCTTTTCCCCAACCTTTCATGATATATATATATATTACCCCATYTTCCTTTGCAAATCCGAAAAGGCACCACAATAAATTCTGTGTCCGACAACGAACAGATCTGACAATATTCCGACGGCCACCTATCATCGATAGACCGACAGTAGTACAGCAGCGGCAGGAGCGAGACTCGCAATCCACTCTGACACTCACAAGCTCCAACGTAGGAGATTTGGCAATGCRAACGACATCAGTTTCTAGCAAAAGCCCAACAGTAGAAATCTCTGCGCAAAAAACATTATACCCTTTCTTTTAATAATAACAAAAAATTTCATTTTAACAAAGAAGCTAAAATTTTCCTTTGGAAGAAAATAAACATTTTTAAAATAAGTTTTGGAAAATAACATAAATTATTTCACAATAAATATTTTTTTAAAATAAAATAAAAAGCATTTTTTTAAATGAAGTAAATAAAAATTTCTTTAAAATTTTGGTTAAAATAAGTTAAAAAGAAAAGATTTTATAAAAATAAATCTTGTTTGAAAAATAAATTGGGTTCTTTAAATTTTCAATTCAAAGTTTAAAAGTTAGTTTTTCTTTAAAATAAAACTTTTTCACAAGGTTTACTTTTTTTGTGTCAGCTTTATTTTATTTTTTTAATTAAAAAAAAGAGTCTATTGATATAAGGTTTTAAAAGAAAGAAGATAAAAGACAGTATTTAAAGAAAATCTTTTAGAAAGTTGTTTTAGAATAAAATTTGTTTTAAGTAAATTTGATTTTATTTTGAAATAAAAGTGGTTCTTTTAAAGAATCTCTTTAATTTCTAAATAAATAAAAAGTTGTTTTTCTTTTTTGTTTTAGTTTAACAAAATTCAACTTTTTTTTTTTGTTTTTTTTGTTTTTTTTTGACTTCGTATCTTAGGTTGTTGGTATAGTGGTAAGATGTTTATGTTTTAGTATACATAACCCAAGTTCAAGTTTTGCATGCCTCAAAATCATTGTTTTTATTAAATAATTATTTTAAGTAAAAGATTTTGTTTATATATATATATATTTTAAACAAAGTTTAAAAATAAAAAGTTTGTATTTAAAAAAAAGAAAGTTAAGTTGTATCGTAAGGTGTTGGCACATTAGCAACGAACTCGGATATTAATATTTATGACCCAAGTTTAAGTCCTTCAATGCCTTAATGTAAGATTGATTTTTTTTATCATTGTTTTTACTAAATAATTATTTCGAAAACTTCAATGACGGAAATTAGAAACTTCCAATATTCTCGAGGTGATAAATTTTTTCTAATGGCCTTCGTGCCACCCATACCTATTAATTTCATATCTTACAACAATGTGTGAATTAATATAACGTGGGACATTTCAATCAAAACACAAAAATATTTTTCTCTTTTTTGGACCAAATAAGATAATAGGATAGTTTTTRACAAAATATGGTACCCATTTCGAACGTGTGTCATAGGGTGCTAACACCTTAATTCCCTACGCTCAGTCGACTCCCGAACCAAAAATTTTGTTTTCGTAGATCAAGTTTTTTAAATAGGTACCCAATCATACCTCGTAGATAATTAGTGGCAACTCCAAACCCTTATCTCGAAGGAGACCCTTCTGGGGATAATATCGGCCGCTCYGCATAGCGATAACGTTGCGACAACGACTTCATGCAAACACCTTTCGTAGGGATGATGCTCCCAAGGCACCACGAGGCGGAGTATGAAGCTTATTGTTGCAAACTAATGAAAGGAGACCGTAGGATGTGTTGTCACACATCCTTCTCCCACTTACTTTAAATACTTTCTCCATTCACCTCGATATTTACCCATGCAAACACCTTTCGAAGGGAGGATGCTCCCAAGGCACCACGAGGCTGAGCAAGGATCTAACCGTGTGAACTTTAAGGAGAACATGAGCAAAAATGATATATCATATATAAATTGTATATAAAAAATATACTTAGTATATTATATATTCTCCTTTTCTCCTACTAAAGATTTTATAACCTAGGGGTTTATTATTTAGGAAAACTTGGCTAAGTGAATTTTCTTAAATAATTATTTTGGTATAACATAACTTTTATACTAGTTAGTTTTACCATAATGATTTAGCTCATTAAATGGCTTAACAAACTAAATACATTATCACATACTTTATAAAATATTGACTAATTAAACTCTCAGGTAGAGGTGTTCTATTACGGTCAGCTTAAATACCCAAGCTTAGACAGACAAAACCTTCCTAAGACAGTGTTCCCTTATWGACAATATTTTATAATTAATTTTTTCTTAAGAAAAACTTTAATCTTATTAGAAAAAAAAACTTAGCTTAATTAATTAATTCTAAAACTCGTTTGAAAATAGATTAATTAACCCTATGCATGCAATATTAAGTTTAACAAAACATATATATAACCGTTATATACACATAATTGAAACTTGTACACATGCATCAAATGACATTTATAAATACCAGTTAGTTACCATGTGCCATGCACGAATTGGTATCTAATTGTATAATCTTTTTATAATTATTAGAATAWTTTTTAACATTAAATATAAATAATATATTAATTGAATATTATACAATTTAAAATATTATTAATAATTAAAATTTATTTTATGCAAATTTTTTTAAAAAAAATTTGTTAATATGTTATATTAATAATAATTTTTAAATTTTCATTCAAATAACACTATAATATTAATAAAAATATAATAAACTCTAACAATAAAAAASATTGAATATTTTATTTTTAATTAAATACTTTTGTCTATTATTCATCTCAAATATTAGGTAATTTACGTTAAAAATCTTTATGATTATATATTTGTATTATTATTATTAGGAAATAAGAGAAAATAATTTTAAAAAAATGCTAAATTTTTTTAAAAATTTAAACCTATAGGACATTGAGCTAATAAATTTCAAMGGAAAACAAATATCCTAAAATAAAAATAATATTAATTATAAAATAATGATGAAAKAATTGTGAGTAAAAAAACAAAACAAAAAACACGAAGTCTAAAAATATACACATTTGTTAAAATATAATTTGTCTATCCTCGTAGTTGGAAAAGAAACATGATTATTCAACCACATCAAAGTGAAATTATATCATCTCGATTTGAGATATAGTACAAATTTCAACATAAAAGAGACCTAGAGAACAACCCATTGAGAGAGACTTTTTTTTTTAAAACAAAATTTAGAGAGACTAATAATAAAAAAAACTGAAGTTCAAATGTTGGTGGAGGAATTGTGGAACAAAACATGTTTTTATGGTAGAGATTGGAAACAAGTTACAAACTTTTTTGAATTCCATRACATATGAAATTATAATATTAATTAAAATGAAAGGAAAACATGTTTAAATTACTGGGTAATRAACAACAAATCTTTTTATAGTCCACCTTTTTACATTCCATATATTTATTACAGTTAATAACTAATTAATTAATTAATTTACTACTTATGAATATTGATAATGACATATTTTGTAAATTTAAATTTCAACCAKGGATAAAATGGTCTACAAATATTTATAAAAAGAATACATTTTTAATAGATTAGAGATTTAAAACTTTTGAAATTCTATTAGTGAAAATCCTTTAACTTGTTCATAAACTAAATAACAACGTTTTAATTTATACTATAAAATAATAATAACAATATTTTAGTATTCCAAMTTTTTAAATCTCATATAATTGTTATGRTTGATAATTAATTTATTATTATTTATAATTAAAGATTTTATTTACTATTTAGTTATTTAACATTAATTTTATATGACATGTTTGTAAATTTATAAATGGAAGGAAAAATTAATTTTATGTTATAGAAAAACTTTCTGCATTTTAACATTTTAAATCATATACATTTATTAGAATTTTTAATTAATAATTGAAAATTAATATAATATTTATAATAATATATTAATGACATGATTTGTAAATTAATAAATTTAGTAACAAACAAAAGTATTCAAAAATATTTTTCCTACCCCTTTTTAATATAGTATAGATATAGATGAACTTAGTACATGATTTTTGTTTTAACCATAAAAATATGTGCTTGTAATTGATCTACATTATGAATAAAATTGCTCAAACTAAAAACATTCTAAATTTAAAAGTAGATGAGTTAATAGTAATTTATAAGTTGTAATCACYCATAGATATATGACCAATGGTTGTCCTTAATTAGAAGCTTTATATTTTCAAAGTGACACCACAAGTTTCACAACTATTTTGACTAATAAATCCAATTGTAGTTTATTTCATAACATTCTTTTTTAATCAAAAGTCCCTTAGGATATGAACTTAGAATATATTTAGGATATGAACTTAGAATATATTTTTCCTGTATTACTTGTGGTCGTGTGCGCTTGCACGTAACCTATAAAATAGAGGCACAACACATACAACAATGAAACAATAATACTATAAACATACATTTGAACCCGTCGGCAAATACTACAGAAAAAAGAAAGAAAAAATATAACATTTCATGATGGAAATTGATGGATCTGCTTCATAAAAAGGGAAACCAATCCTATGTCACAACMTATCAAAATCATATCATACTCATAAAGAGGACAATAACATCCCAATCCAAATATAATTTAAGTGGATAACACAATAAAAATGGAAATCTTCCTTATAAAATCTGACTTGTTATCATAAATACCCACATAAAACCAGAACATTTAATTTGAACAATACAACATAACCTTGAATCAACTAAATTTAGTTTTTAATAGCTACAAATTTCATTGAAACATCTGAAACAAAGCACAATTTCAGCTGCAACATTAGTTATTGTCATTTAAAATAGAGAATTAAGGAAAAATTTGCGAGAATCATGAAAGGAAATTAGGTCAAAATATAGATATTTTTAGATTTAATACATGGATTCAGTTTCATGGTAATACCTTTAATGGCCTCAAAACCATTTACTATAAAAGCACACAATTTACATTGATACTGTATTATACATTCAAACCAATTTCTACTGTATTCTACCGCACAATCGAACCAAAATGGCCAAAGTAGGAGTTATTTCCTTGGTCTTCATAGCCTTCCTCGTCTTGTACTCAGGTTTGACTTCTCTTTAGAGTGAGTTTAATCATAAGTATGTTAAGAAAAGATACCCTCTAAAATTGTTCTAAAGTTTTTTTTCTCTTTTTGACGTATTCTATAATTTAGTTAAATCAATATGTTGATATATTTATACTAGCTCAAGTTTCACTTCAATTTGTTCATATAATTTTTTATAATTTTTTAAAATTTCAACTCTGAGAAATCTTATTTCATAATATGATTTTTCTCTGAGGTGGCAAATAGAGAAAACRAATAGAGAAAACCTAAAATGATCCCATGATCCCACTTTTAATATATAATATAATCCAACATCACTAAAAAAAAAAATACTCGTTAAAATTTTTTTCACTTTTCTATAGGTCATGACAAATTCATTCTTAGATATATACATTTTGAAGTTTTTTTTTTAATAACTGTGAATGTGAATGAATAAACTTGCAGGGAGTTTGAATACAAATGCTCGTGTTGCAATAATCATCCTAAATTGGGCACTTGCCAACCCGGAATAGATGACARACATGGCGATGGGAAGTGTTGGACTTTTTGCATTTCTGGATGTGAAAAAGGAGGTTTCTGCAAACAAGTTGGCCATGAGCATATTTGTCATTGCTATTGTTAATTTCTTTGTTTTTATCGTTCCATAAATGATACCTTGACTTACAGAATACAATAAACTAAAAAGAAATAAGGTGTAACAAATGGCACCACTGTGTGTTAATGTTATTAACTATATTGTTAGATTTGTGTTTATACTAATGTAAAATGACATCAAAAGAAATAAATGAAGTCGTATATGTAGTTCTTAATATATACTAGAGAATCTTGTCTAGCTTTCTATTTTGAAATCCTAGATTCTTCCTCCCGGAGATCATTAACAAACAAGCAATTCAAAACAATGGTTACGCAATCTAATCCTAAGTTCATATGTCATCTTCGCTCTATCAAACACAACGKAATAACTTAACCCAAAATGGCAATTTAACTATGAGAACTACCAGAGTTTTTTTTCTCTTTAAATTATATGAAAATTAAATATATATAATTTTTAATTTAATATATCACCGAGTTAGGTTTAAGTTCAAATTCGCACCCAAATGATACATTTAGATTCTTGACTCTSAAACACTTCTTTCTTTAGGATTGTTTCTTGGCATTCTTTCCAACCCAATTAAGTGCGGAGTCATCGRTCTTCGACTTGCTAATCATTCACTCGCCGAACCCATTTTCCCCCACCTCACTAACCTCTCTTTCCTCTGCTGCGATTCACATTTGATCAAGAAGTTGTTCCTCTCAACCAATGTGAATCCCTAGCGGAAGCGGTAACACGGTTATTGGATTATCCTTTTGAAATTGAAAAGACAAAAAAAGGAGCATAAATGGGTTTTTTTACCTTCGATGTTTTTCTTTCTGTAAACCAAAAGAACATCACCGAGGCCTTCCTTGCTATGTCTCTGGTGAAGATTCGGGAAMCAAATGAAAATGAAAATGCAGAGTGCAATGTAGAGAGGGAGAGCTTCTTTGTTGTTTTTTCACAATAGAAAAAAAAAGGAAGAATGAATAACTATCTATGTATTGTAACAAAAAAAAAAAAAGCAATGACATACCCCATGTCATAACTATCCACTCTCCTGCAGTTTATGCACGGGAGTTGAAAATAAAAATATTAATTAATTAACTAATTTAATTATCTAATTAATTATTATTAATTTAATTAATAATTACTTAGTTAAATATTAATATTAATTAAATATTAGAAAAGGAATTTATTAGAAAAAGTCCTCTTGGGCTATAACAACCACAATGGAAAATAATGAAGTCAAAAAAACGTGGCAGAGTGCATCAAACCAAATTTTGCAAGTGTATCTGCACAATGGTTACTACCACGTGTAAGGTGAGAAAATGGGATTGAAGAAAATGACTGAACTAGGCATTTAGGGCCCGTTTCTCGTTTTCCGTTTCTCGTTTCTCGTTTCTTATTTTCTGTTTTTTGTTTCTATTTTTCTTAGTATTAGAAACGGGAATATGTTTGGTAATCATTTCTATTTCTTGTTTCTTGAAAAAAAGAAATAGAAACAATAATATGTTTCATAACTATTTMTTGCTTYTTGTTTCTATGTTAGGRCTCGTTTCTATATTTCTTGGGARCATAATATTAATTAAAGAAAATATAATTTAGAATATAAATTTCTTTGATACAGAAGTATCAATTATTAGCTTAAATAAAGAATACAACTTCAAATTTTTAATTTTAAAAATAGAAATTTTTGTTTAATAAAATATAATAAGTTTAAATAAATAATAARTTATCAAAATATTTTAAATTTAAAAAATAAAACATAAAAAAAGAAAAAAGAAATTTATAAGTTATTAAAGAAAATATAATTTACAATATAAACTTGTTTTGATATAAAACTATAAATTATTAGTTTAAATAAAAGGACAAAATTTTTTGTTTAAGAAAAATATAATAGTTTAAATCAAAATAAATTTTCAAAAAATTTTAGATTAGAGAAATATAAAATATAAAAAAAGAAAAAATAGTAAAATATTTTTAATTTAAAAAATAGGAAATTATTTTTTAATAAAATATAATAGTTTAAATCCAAATAAAATTTCAAAACATTTTAGAGTAAAATAATAGTAAGTTGCATACCTTGGGGGTTGGATTCTTTTTCATAAGTTGACACAAATATATTGTTGAACCCGAGACAGCACCTGGACACAAAATAAAGAAACCAAAACCAAGGTCTCCTCTCTTTTCAATGTGAGATCCTTAACATGTCCCTCAAGATCATGGTTCTTTCGGCTCATCGATCTTGGTCGGATCCTATTTTTGGACCGATTGTTTGTGTGAGCTTTTGGGCTCTAATACTRTATTAATATTCGTGAGTTCCATTTCAAAACCAATTGGCAATGAGAGGAGTAGCCCATATCTATTATAAATCATTGTCCCAATCAGGATCCAAGATGGAACACCCCCACCATTTTTAGACCTTCACAAATTGCTCTGATTTCTGCTAACAGATGAGGGAGTGCGAAAAGGAGGACCTGCGATTTGGCGGCCAAGATGGAGCCATTAGAGACGCAAAATCATACCCAAACCAGATTGGAAGACCGACAAATGCCATCCACATTTAATTTAAMGGAACCAGCGGGTGGAGGGCTCCAAGCCGAAATTGTCCGAGAAACTGAGCCATGAATGGGAGATTTTGATGGTAGAGCAGACAACCGGTGGAAATTTTCAAGATAAAAGGTAATCCAGTTGCATTTGAAATCGACATTCGAGAGAGATTAACCTTGGACATCAGAGTTCCTAATTTAATTTGCAAGATGAGCTCATTCCAGATTTCAGAAAACCGCGAAGTCTCTACTGAAGGAAAGCGGACTACGAGAAAAATGTGATGCCAAATTTTCTGCGGACGCTTACAGAAGAAAAGGGAGTGGGCAATTGCTTCCGGCTTAGAAGTGCAACGGTGACAGTAAGGTAACCTCTAACCCTTTCATATGTGAAGTAGCCATGGATGGAAGATGTTCATGAAAAGCTAATTCTTACTTTTGTTGGGACATGTAGCTTCCAATTTTTTTGCACATATAAACCCCTCCTGTTATTGCTTGTAGATACTATAGCACATTTTACGTTCATGAAGAGCTTGTAGCCATTTTTTACACTATAAATCCCTCCCTCGCTTGTCGTAGTGCTAGATCCAAGAGTCAATAGAATTTGAAATGGTAATAGGAATGGCCAAAATAAGATCCCCGTCTTCAGGACAGAAAGAAAAGAAACCTTCTGATAATCCCATTCTCCATTAGGGAGGATAAAATCAGCCACTTTAACTCCCATGGCAGATGAAGGAGAAGAAAAAGGCCGAAAATTTATGGGTCTAGGTGACCCCGAAAAACCATTTCCAACTCTCATTCAAAGACCTTTAATTAGAAGATCATTCCCCCAAAAAAAAACTCTTCCAAAAATGAGAGGATTTGGAACTTGCCCTTGCATGAAGCACACTACCATCTTGGAAATAACAAGCTTTAAGAACTTTAGAGACCAAGATATGGGGATGTTGCAAAACTCTGCACACCTATTTAGCCCATAAAGCTAGTCACATTCTGTCCCAGCACATCCAATGCAATTCCATCTTATGGTTTGTAGATCCCCACCAGAATAGATTTAAAACTTTTGAAATTCTATTAATGAAAATCATTCCTAAACTAAATAACAACCTTTTAATTTGTACTAAAAAATAATTGTTTGGGTTGATAATTAATTTATTATTATTAATAATTAAAGATTTTATTTACTATTTAGCATTAATTTTATATGACATGTTTTGTAAATTTATAAATTGAGGAAAATTTAGTAAATTAGTAAATTAATAAATTAATATTAATTATTTATAAATTAATTTAATTAGAATTTTTAATTTTTAATTAATAATTAATTTAATATTTATAATAATTTAGTAATAACATGATTTGTAAATTAGTAAGTTTAGTAAATAACAAAAGTGTCCAAAAATGTTTTTCCTACATAATCCCTTTTTAATATAGTATAGATATAGATTAACTTACATGATTTTTTTTTTCAACAGTAAAATCATGAGCTTGTAATTGATCTACATTTTAAATAAATATTCTAAATAAAATTGCTCAAGATAAAAACGTTTTAAATTTTAAAAATACACTAATTATAAAAGAACAATAAAAAACCAATAGTAATAAAAGAAAAAAAAAATCATCCAAAATCCTAATTATAATTGCTTGACAAATAATATTATTAAACTTCATAAAATTATGAAACAGTAACGTCGCAAGCCTAATATTCAAGATATATAGATTTTACACGTGTATCGCCTACAATTTGATGAATATACATCTGTTATACCCACATCTCTAGATATTTTCAAGAATGAATAATCTTGGAGAGGTTTTTTTAAGGAACCAAAAGTAAGGAAGTAATGAAAGTCTTTGTTATATGAAAAACATGTCCAAAGAAAGTTTATTTTTATAGCAGAAGAGGATAAAAAGTTACAAAAACTTTTGAAATTCTAAAACTCTTGAAATTCTACTCTAAATTATAATTAAAGAAAAAATTAATTTTATGTTGTAAGAAAACCTTTTGCATTCTAACCGTTGAAATCATATGCATTTATTAGAATTTTTAATTAATAATTAATAATTAATTTAATAATTATAATAATATATTAATGAGATAATTCGTAAATTAGTAAATTTAAGTAAGGGGTAAAAGTGTCCAAAAATGTTTTTCCTATCTCCCCTTTCAAATAACAATTATATTTATTAAAGAAATGTCATGTCCAATACAACTTATTTTTTCAATTTAACTAACATAATATACTTACATTAATTACTGAAAAATATATCATGATTCATATAATATAATACATAAATAAAATACACGATCATGCTTTAACCTATGGTAAGATTTTAATCTAAGTGGAATACTTTATGCATCATACAGTTAATTAACACATTCATAATGCATAATAATTAAATAGTTCGCATAATCCGATTGCATGTTGTTAAAAGTTGGTTAAAACATAATATTATTACATGGAAATATATTGGAACAATTTGTGGGAAAAATACAGCAGAAACTTATGATTTTTAAAAAATTACACGTAAGCGCGTGACGCTTTTTTCGAGCTTTTAATGAAACACGTGTTTTGATGCAAAGGCACCAAGGACATTTCAGAAGTCAGCTCCCCAGTCGAGTCCCATTGCTTTTGCTCCAGTTCCCTAATATTTTGTGGCAAATTGCAACTACCTTAATGCGATTAATTGAAGAGCTTCCTCAGCATAAATCATCCAATTTTTATCATCTTCAGTCTTACTTTTTATTTAGAGCCAGCTTCTGTGCTTATTTCGTTTCAATTTTATGCATTTTGAACCTTAGTTTTATCACATTTCGTTACAATTTTATGCGTTTTGAACCTTAGTTTTATCACATTACATTTGTTAAGTGTTGTTTCAATTCTCTTCAAGTTCCAATTCTTGTGTACATTTTTTTTCATCTTCAAATACTTTAATTTCTAGCAAGTTTTAACTCCCTTCAAGTTTGAAAGAGAAGAAGGTTAAGCTATGGTTCGTTGTACTTTTTTTGAACTTCAATTTCATTCAATGGCAAGAATTTCTTCTATGTCTGTTACGGATGAGAAAATCCCTATTTTCTACAATTCGATTTCCCCTTATTTAAGGAATTCAAAAGGGAAGATATATCTGGATGTCATATGATTTAGGAGCATAAAGGAGAAGATATTTTGATTGCCCCAAGATTCTCCCCATATTCAGATAACTAGATTTCTTAGATGTATCAGGATTCGAATTCCACAATCCCACGAGGGCTCAAGATTCAACTCCTATAAATAGGGAAGTAAGCCAAACCCTAAAGGTATGCTCACAACACCCTACGCTTTACACTCAACTACTCCGATTATAACTTAAGCATCGAAACCTGTGTGGCAAGAGCCACGCTGGTCTTTAGTGCTATTTTGTTTTGCAGGTCTTGTCGATCTCTTTTATTCTAGAAGATTGGTGCGAATTTGGTGGAATCTCAAGAGGCCAAATTTCTGCATCAACAGTTGGCACCTTTTGTGGGGACGACTAAGATCTAAAAGTCAAGACGATTGACGACGAATTAATCGAGAACTATTTAGATCCAAAGAGAACTCGGGAGAAACGAATCGACATGTATTTAAGAGGCAGACCACAACTTTTAACGATGAATGTCATACGACTCGGGGGCTTCCCCTACCTGAGGTAGCCGAGAAAAAAAAACAAATTAATGAGTACTGAGACAAGACCCAGAACGAACGAATCAACAAATCACAAGACAGATCCTGGATGAAATAAATCGACAGATTCCAAAACAGACTAAGGGATAAACGAGTCAACAAATCCCAGAAAAGAAAAAGCAACTGATTAACAAACGGAGTTTCTACTTCAGACGATGGTAAGTTTGCTGTGTAATTCTGGTTGTTTATGATTACAAGAGTTTAGGTTTAATTTTATGGTAACTGCATATTTAGTAGATTGCATAATCTAGGACTGATTTTTTGGTAACTACATGTTGGTATTATGTTTCCAAAGATACTTACTCGTTTGTGATTTAAAAAAGTTCCTAGCATATGAAATTTAATTAATTACTTATTACTTGAGCAATTATCTCTTTATATATTATGAATAAGACTTTTGACATCTAAAATGTAATTACATGTTTACTACTTGAGCGTTTATATTTTACTCCCTCAAGTGGGGGCATGGGTAAGTAAATCAACAACTGGTCAAGGAACTCGAACAAGCACAGACCTAGAAGCAAGCCGATAAGCTAAAAGCCAATCAGTGGAACTAGGGAAAAGAATCTCGAAGTGCTGAAAAATGCATGCATACAAGCCCAGCAAGGTTAAAACAGAAAGCAGGCAAGCCTAACCAATCAATGAAACCCACGGTAAAAAACCATGTAGCAAAAGCCAAAATAGGTTAGAAACCCAAGGGTGTTGATTTAACTTGGGGTAAAAAACCGGTAGAAGCCAAATATGTTAGAAACCCAAGGGTGCCTACTAAACTCAGGGTATAAAAGTCATTGGCGAAAGCCAAATGGGTTAGAAACTCGATAGTAAACCTTGAGGTATAAAACATGGGCAAAAGCCAAAGAGGTTAGAAACTGAAAGGAAGTACCACTGGCCCTGTTGAAAGTTAAATTCCAAGGTCAAAATCTAACGGTTAAAACTAACCGTATAGCAGTGCCTAAGAGACTTGATTGCAGCCAACTACAACAAAAGAGAATGAAGACTATAACAGCCAACCCATAAAACGACAACCGACAACAACAAAAGGGTATCAACTGGACTCAGGGTATAAAACCATTGGAAAAAGCCAAGTAGGTTGGAAACTCAAGAGTAAACCAAGAGACTTGACTACAGCCAGCTACGACAAAAGGGTATCGACTGGACTCAAGGTATAAAACCATTGGCAAAAGCAAAGTAGGTTGGAGACTCAAGAGTAAACCAAGAAACTTGACTACAGCCAACTACGACAAAAGGGTATAAAGGCTATAACAGGCCAGTCCATAAAAACGACAACTGATAACGACAAATACTCTCAACACTAAGGGACTCGGTTGTAGCCAACTACAACAAAAGAAAATGGGGGCTATGACAGTTAGCCCATAAAAAGCGACAACTGAAAACGACAAGTACTCTCAATGTTAAGAGACTTGATGGTAGCTAACTACAACAAAAGAGAATGAGGCTTAGCAAAGTCGGCATAATTAAGACGACAATCAACGACGACCAAAAAGAAGCTATTCCACAAAAATAGTCAAGCCATGAACAACAAAATACTCTTAAAGCAGAACTTTAACAATCTTCAACTTTGAGAGTGGGGGCTATTGTTATGGATGAGAAAATCGCTATTTTCTACAATTCGATTTCCCCTTATTTAAGGAATTCAAAAGGGAAGATATATCTGGATGTCATATGATTCAGGAGAAGGCACCCTATATTCAAAAGGAGAAGGTATCCTGATTGCCCCAAGATTCTCCCCAGATTCAGATAATCAGATTTCCTAGATGTATCAGGATTTAAATTCCACAATCCAGAGGGCTCAGGATTCAACTCCTATAAATAGAGAAGTAAGTCAAACCCTAAAGGTATGCTCACAACACCCAACGCTTTACACTCAACTACTCCGATTCTACGATTCTAACTTAAGCATCGGAGCCTGTGTGGCAAGAGCCATATCGATCTTTAGTGCTACTTGATTACGCTTGTTTACATGCGTAAAAAGAAGGTTTTAGATGCTGTTTTTACAATGTTTCAGCTTTGTTTCAGATTTTTCTCGATCGTTTGAGTTCTAATTCATGCAAAATTCATATATTATGGTTTGTGGTTGACTTATATTGTATTTATGACATTTTAGGACCATTTGGGAGTGCAAATTAATCAAAAGAAGCAAAAAGACG
>NW_019104797.1:155407-165555 GCF_001995035.1 Momordica charantia | reverse complement strand
GTCGCTGCTGCAGTTCCAAGAAGCGCCGCAGCGCCGCTGCTCGATTCGAAGGGGCGTCGCCGCCGCTGCTGTTTGATCCGAAGAAGCGCCGCCGGAATGCCGCTGAACCTCGCCGGAAAACGCCCTTGTGGCTGCCGAAGGTCTTTAACAAGAAGGAGGAGGGTGGCTAGGGTAAGAAGAAAGAAGAGAACTTGGGCTAGGGTTTCCGTTTGTTTTCTTTTCTTTTTCTTTCCCTTTGTTTTAAAACCAAATTAACCCAATGGAGGCCCAACAAGTCCAAGCCCAAAATATAAGAAATCCATCCCCTCTTAAGCAAGACCCACCACACGGAGTCCGGTAAATATTAATTTAATTAGAGTTTAGAGCCCGATAAATATAGATAAATTTAATTAACAATCAATTTAAAATTAAATGAAAAATCTCCTGATTCGAGACTAATTAACCTGAGGGGCTCGGGGCATTACACGCAGGCTCCCCTGACGTTTTGTCGGGCAGAAGAAATCAGGATCGATTTATCAACCAGCTTGTCGTGCCGACGCTCCTCGTCGATGGACTGTTTGAAAGATGACTCTTCATCAGACGTCATTCTAGTGATGTCTTAGTGCAAATAACTAGTTTTTGTTTGGCTTTAAAATGTTGTCCCCACAGATGGTGCCAACTGTTGACTGTGAATTTTGGAGAGGTCCACGTGTCCCTCGAACGAGCAACTTTGCCAAGGATCAAATAAGCCTGCAACAAGAAAACTCGATGCTGGTGTGGTGTCCCGCCTAATATACTCTGACACCCAAGTTAAAAGTTGGAGTAAGAAATAAGAAAAGACACCTTTAGGCATTAGTGATAGATTTTCCACTTACTTGGCAAAGGTGATGGTCCTTCCCTTTTATAGGCTCGGGTGGCCGAGCAGGAATGACGATGGCTGGGATGGTAGGGACGCGCTGGGTGATATGGCGTTTGACGGGGAGTGTACGACCCTGACAATCAGTGGGTGGCACCTCTATTTGCAAATCTGAAATTTGTCGCCTAAGGCTATCCGGTCGCAGTTCTCGACGTGCTTCCCATACCACAAAAGTGGAGGCGCGCTGTCATCCCATCGTAGGTTACGATGTGTAGCCGCCTGTGGTCTCGCACCTCGCAGATGGTAACACGTATCCATATCGATTTTACCCTCAATAATAAATATCCTTCCAATAACCATAACACGATTTGAAAATAGATTTGGAATGGGAATAAAAAAAACATTGCCAAAAAATTGAAACTTCCGGAGGGAAGAACGAAGTTTCGAATGATGCACAACGGCCAGAGGGGTAAAGAGGACGGCGACTAGATGACGAAGATAAGCGTTGGAAGAGGAAGAGAGGGGGTCGATCGAAGAGGGAGAAGAAAGGTGGCGGCCTAACGGAGACAAGAAAGAACTGGTGGCTGGAGATAGGAGCGACGTCACGGAGATGGAGGAGAAACGGTACGGAGAAAACGAAGAAGGAAGGAGGCTTGTCCAAAATTGTTAGGGTTGACTTTTTACTGTAGAAAAATGTGTCGGTAAGCCTGTTTGACCATGATTTTGACACTTTTCTGAAATTATTTTCCAAAAATAATTACATATTCTTAAAGTAGAACAGGTATAGAACATTTCTGCATTAAAGTCAAACTATGGTACTTTAGGAAGATTATGAGAAAAATGTGATCAAAGTTGGAAGAAAATAACAGTTTTATGTTTTGCACGAATTGCGCCTGGTGCAATTTTGGACACCAACTTTGGCAAAGCATTCATTTTGATTAATGAGGGGCAAGGAGGACATTTCCCATGTGTTTGAATCAAAGTATAACCATGAGTCCAAGTCAAATGGGAATGGTTAGGTATATCTCAACTCATTTCCACCTAAAAATGTTAGAAGTTAAACAACTCCAAGGGCCTATATAAGAAAGTCATTCCTCCAGCAACAAATCATCCCTTCCAAGCTTGTTTTCAGCTTCATTTACTTTATTCTTTACTATAGAACTTGTTCTTTGACTTTAGATTCAAGTTTCACTTATTATTTCCTTGTATTTTCATACTCTTGCTTACCATATTGCTTTTAATTCAAGTTATAGCTTTTGTTCTGCATTTATTTTGTTCTTAAGTTCTTTAGCGAGTTTACACTCCCCTCACGCTCAAGAGAGAAGAGGACCAAGCTAGAACTCATTGTACGGCTTGTTTCTTTGTTTTAGTTCAATGAAAAATACTTCCTTCATGTTTTTGTGCATTTTCTTTCCTTTAAAAATGATCTAAATTAGTGATCAACCTCTTTGTATAATGCCTTAGACAAAATGATTTGATTTTCAACACGCTCGGGATTTGTCCAGAATTGCGCCTGGCACTTTTTTGGGTTGGTTTCTAAAAACTTCTCTTTACGTCTTTTTTCCATTTAGCCAGTGGGAACTTGATTTATACACTAAAGCCAAACCCTGAGAAGGGTGAGTTAGGTAAATTAATAGGAAACCAATATGCGATGTGACTTAGACATTAGTGCATAAAACATGGTCCTAGACATAGGCCCTCTAACCCATAATGCATGTGAGTTGATAATTATTTTCTAGGATTTTAATCACACATAGACATATGATTGTAGGTTATCCTAGCCTCTATAGCAATCAAAAGTGGTAGTGAAAGTATAACTCAGTTTCCCAAGAAAAGCTAGGATTGTGCCTGGTGCATTTTCCCAACAAAGTGTGTTTTCCATGTTTTGCATCAAGACTAAGGTACGAAGCAAAAAGGTTGAGTTTTATTAAATTGCTTGATAGTTAAAACCTCAAACAAAAATATTTCATCACATTTTTCTTCCTAAATCACAATTGCATATTTGAACCATTTCACTGCATTACTTGATTTTGAAAAGCATCAAGTCCCTCAAGATACGACCTTGGATTACTTCTAGTATTACTTGTGACCGTGTGCGCTTGCACGAGTCTCTAATCTTTTTTCATGTAGAAAGTCCAAACAAGTTTTTGGCGCCGTTGCCGGGGACTTAAGTTTTCAAATCATATTCCTTTAAGTGAATTTTTTCATGTGTGATTGTTGCATACCTCTGTAATTGGACTTATTTGTTATATCTAAACTTTAAGGGAGTTGTGTATGAGCACAAGGTCTGGTTGGTTGACCTTTGATCCAAAGGTTGAAAGAATTTTTAAAAGGATAAGGCGTGAGTAGAGGTTAAGAAAAGAATGAGAAAATCAGAAAGAGAAAGAAGTTTAAGAAGTTGAAGTTGAAGAAGAGACCATCGAGATGAATAGAAATCCACAAGATCCTCCACCTCCACAAAATCCACCTTTGAACGAACATATGGCAGGTGAAGGAGCAGCAAACCGAGCAAGAGAAGTGCCTAATCTGATCCTTCTAGCTAACTAAGATCTAGCCATGCGGAACTATGTCACTCATGCGTTCCACAACTTAAATTCAGGGATATGTAATCCTTTACCCCAAGCCGCACAATTCTAGCTGGAGCCAGTCATGTTACAGATGTTGCAGACGATGGGCCAGTTTGGAGGATTGACTAACGAAGATCCTTACTCCCATCTCAAATCTTTCATTGAAATAGCTAATGCATTGCAACTTCCTGGTGTCTTTGAGGATGCACTAAGACTAAAAATGTTTCCTTTTTCTCTCAGGGATGGTGCAAGAACTTGGTTAAACGCGCTAGAACCAAATTCTATCACCACGTGGTCAGAACTGACAGAGAAATTTTTGGCAAAGTACCATACTTTGACTATGAATGCATACCTTCAAGAAGACATTGTGTCTTTTTGGCAAAAAGAGAACGAAGCAATTCAAAGAGTTACTCAGAAGATGCCCGAGCCTAAGATTGCCCGCATGTGTGTGGATTGAACAGTTTTATAGAGGATTGGATCGTTCATCGAGAATGATGTTAAACACTGCATCCAATGGCTCATTATTGAAAATTTTTGTTAATGAGACCGTTAATGTTTTGAACAAGATGACAGAAATTAATGACCAAAGAGAAATAGGAAGGTCATTGCCAAAGAAGCAAGCATCAGCCGAAATCTTTGAATTAGACACAGTAGTTTCAATGCAAGCCCAAATGGCGGCAATGAACCAGATGTTGAAACAACTAACAATGGAGAAGAAAACCAAAACTGCCACTTCAGCAGCGATTCTTGAACCCTCACCTGTTTTACAAATTTTAGATATATCTTGTGTTTATTGTGGTGATAACCACTTGTATGAGAACTGTCCAGCTAATCTAGCGTCTATTATCTATGTAGGTCAAGGTGCCCAATGTAATTACAATCCATATTCAACAACCTATAACCCTAGATGTAGGTACCATCCAAACTTCTTTTTCAGTAAGCAAGGAGGAGCTAGTAGCAGTGCACAAACAGCATTAATCTTATGCCTCTTTCTGTCTTTAAAGAGTTAAATATAGGAGAAGCTTGTCCTACTACTGTCACTTTGCAACTACTTGATAGGTTCGTTAAGAAACCGGAAGGAAAAATAGAGGATGTTCTTGTTAAAGTAAATAAATTTATTTTTCCCGCCGATTTCATAATTTTGGATTGTGAAGCAGATCTTGAGGTGCTTATTATTCTTAGGAGGCCGTTTGTAGCAATTGGAGACACGGTATTCAATGTTAGGAATGGAGAGATCACTATGAAGGTTAATGATGAGCAAGTCATCTTCAACATCCTTGATGCGATACAGCTCCCTTATGAAGTCGAGGAGTGCTCTGTAATAAGGGCAACTTCAGAGGAACTCCATCAAATGATCGTGGAAGACTTAGAAGCAGGTTTGGAGGTCGTAGAAAAGGAAGAAAAAATTGCGCTTGGCGTAATTTTGCCACAATATGAGCACTTTGAGATCTTGCAGCCAACAGTAGCTGACTTGAAAGCCTTGCAACCTTCCATCATTGAACCTCTAGAATTGGAGAAGAAAGTCCTACCCTATCATTTAAAATATGCTTATTTAGGCTTAAATAATACTTTACTGGTTATCATTTCTTCGTACTTGTCTAATGAACGTGAATCTTTGCTTTTACAGGTTTTGTCTAACTACAAGATGGCTATTGGATGGATCATAGCGGACATAAGAGCCCTACCTTTTGCATTCACAAAATCATCCTAGAAGAAGGAGCCATCAATACTATCGAGAACTAAAGGATGTGAGGTGGTCAAGAATGAAATAATAAAATGGTTAGACGTCGGTGTAATCTACCCCATTTCAGATAGCAGCTAGGTTAACCCAATTCAATGTGTTTCCAAGAAGAGTGGTATGACGGTGATAACAAAAGAGGACAACGAGTTGATCCCGACAAGGACGGTGACTGGTTGGAGAGTGTGTATGGACTATCGTCGTCTAAACAAAGTAACTCGAAAATACCATTTCCCACTTCCCTTTATGGACCAAATGCTTGATCATCTTGTAGGGAAGGAGTGATATTGCTTTCTAGACGGGTATTCTGGTTACAACCAGATTACAATAGCTTCAGAGGACCAAGAAAAGACCACTTTCACGTGTCCCTACGAGACATTTGCATTCTGGATGATGTCGTTCAGTCTTTGTAATGCTCCCGCCACCATCCAAAGATGTAGGACCGCTATTTTTCTGACATGGTAGAAAGCATAGTAGAAATATTTATGGTTGATTTTTCTGCGTTTGGTGAGTCGTTTGATGTTTGTTTAGAGAATTTAGATAATGTGTTGAAAATGTGTGAAGAGACAAACCTTATTCTTAATTGGGAGAAGTGTCATTTTATGGTACGTGAAGGTATAGTCCTAGGTCACAGAATTTGAGGAAAATGAATTTAGGTCAATAGGACTAAGATAGACTTGAATGCCAAGCTACCCCCTCCTACTACTGTAAAAGGTATTAGAAGTTTCTTTTGACACGGCGGTTTCTACCACCATTTTATAAAAGATTTTTTCAAAATTTCTAAGCCTTTATGTCAGTTGTTGGAAGTAGATCGACCCTTTGAGTTTGATGAACATTGTTTGAAAACTTTTGAGACACTTAAAGATGCACTTAGCTCAACACCTATCATAATTGTGTTAGGTGTGTTGCCGTAAACTCATAGTTTGTATTATGAAAAAACAAATGTATATTCAATAAAGTTTTATTCAATAAATTTATTGTTGAAACATAGCATTGCATTGTCCAAATCCAATAAACTAAACATCCAAGGTTATCTTAATATAATCGGGACAATATATATACTGGTATATATTTGATATATGGGGTATATATTTGATATACCCCTGATATATGAATGGATAATATCCCGTGAATAACCTAAAGGGTCTATAGTATATGGATAAGGCTGGGTACCTTATCCTAGCAACACTATGGATACGGCCCACTCTGTAAAGGTTACAGACGACTCAATCCAGGTCGTTCGTGTGGAGACATGCGAGTGGGGGTATCCTATACAATGAGTTTGTATAACTCAGGGGTAAAACGGTAATTTGACCCAACTTGAGTTACGAACACTCGTGAAGGATTGACTCGTCATTAATGGTCGTATATCCATGGACATAAAAACATCCTACAGTGAGAAGAGTGCAACTGCGGGTCTTTAGTGGAATGACCCGTAGTTAACGAATCTAGATTAACTCAGTCAATGAGTTTGACTGATTAATCTTGCATCGTTGGAACTTCGGATCTGTAGGTTCATTAGGTCCCCTTGCTAGCTCATAATGGGTAAAACGAAGATCAAGTTTTTGGAAGAATTTGAATTGTTCAAATTACTTGAGGGATTATATGTATATTGATACATTATAATATATAGTTAATTGTAAATTAAAACTATATATTATGAGAGATATTATTTGAATGAGATCCAAATAAAATTAATATGAATAAGATTCATATTAAAACTATAGGTTAAAAATAATGTGCATAAGATGTACATTAAAACTATAGGTTATACGAGAGAAATGTTTTAGAATATGATTCTAATTTTATAATAAATAATTAATTGTTAATTATTTATGTATATATGTATTTATTAATTATGAATTTGATTAATAATTAATTATTTTTATTAATTAATTAATTTGATTAATTAATTAATTATATATATATATATTAATTATGATATATATATATATATATATATATTTATATATATATATATATATTATATTATTATTTTTTATTATTTTTTATTATTTATTATTATTTATTATTATTATTATTAAACTCCCCTGAAAAATTGCAAGGGAGTGGGAGGTTTTGTGACGTGGGGAGTTACCCCACGTCACCCTTCTTCTTCTCCAAGTGTTGGAGAATGGGGTAGGAGGTGTTACAGAACACGAAAAAAAAAAACTCCCACAATTTCTCTAAAATTCTCTCAATCTCTCTCTCTCTTCGATCAAGGTGCTACCATAAGCACGATCCTGAGACCCAAGAGAATAGCGAGGAAGATCCGGTGGTAGTGTTCAAGGGGAACTCACTGAAGAAACATTCTTCAAAGGTTTGGTTTTTCCCCTGTATTTCCTTCTTTCCGATTGGATTTTGTATCCCGAAAATCAGCAACGAAGATCCACTTCCGCTCCGGGAATCACATCCCTTCAATTCGTATCAGAGCAAGGTTGTAGTTCTGATTTTTTGGGATCAAAATCACTGAGTTCGGTGGGTTATTTCATGTTTTCGAAATATGGGTTTGCGGGTTGGAAAATTTCCGGTTTTTGGCACTTATATAGTGTTTTTCTTCGTGATTTGATCATGTAAGGGCCCGGTGTTTTGGGCATTATGTTTCTGCTTTGTTTCTGTAAGTCCGGGTCGCTCGAAAGTCGTTCGTGGCGTCGGGTTGGGCAAAAGTTGCAGAAAACAGCGAAGAACACGAAGCAGACGGCGCAAACAGCGCCATGGCGCTATGCTGTAGCGCCGCGGCGCTGTCCCGGGTGTCTTTCGACGCGGTTCCGAGACTCCGATTCGCGGTTCGAGGGCGGATGTAGTCGGTTTTCTTATTTTGTATTATTTCATTTTCTTAGGGTGTCAAAAACCGTTCCAACTTTGCTATTTAATTATTTTATGCATTATGAATGTATATTTTAATTAAAATCATATAGCATATTATATGTCATATAGTTTTACAATCCCACCATAGGTTACATGCATAATATGTATGTTTGATATATAGTATGTATGTATGGTCATGCATCATATAGTTATAATTGTTATAATGTATGTATGCATGTTTTATTTTCATAATTAACATAAGTGTTGTATTAATTACATGAAAATAAAGTTGCATTGAGCATGACATTATTTTGGAAAATATAATTGTTATATTAATGTATGCTTATGCATGTTTGTAGTTTTAATTTCTTAAATTTTATAAGAGTAATAAAATGTGGTACATAGAAATTAAAATCTATAATAAAGAGTTGCATGCTAACATAAGGTCTAAGTTAATTAATTTTAAAGGGGTTTAAAATTAATTAGACCTTAAGTTAAATCTTCTAATGTGATTAGGGGGTAGTATTTTATTTTGTTTTGACTAGGTTTAAAATGAAATAATAAAAGACTAAATATAAAATGTTGTCTATAAGGGAACCCTGTCTAAGGAAGGTTCTGTCTAGGTTGAAGTATTTAAGCTGACCGTAAGGGAACACCTCTACCTGGGAACCAACCTGGGGGTTGAATTAGTCAATATATTATATACAAGCAATAATGTCGTTGGTTTATTAAAGTGTTTAACGAAATAAAACATTATTGTACAACTTCCGATATAATAGTTATATTGGGCCGACTAAAAATTCACTTAGTTAACTTCACTTAGCCGGGATTTATCTAAGTAATATACCCTAGTCTTAGAATACTAAGTGGGAGCAAAAGAGAATATGTAATATACAGCGTATATATTTGATATACAAAGTATATATAACATACTTTACTCTCTCTCTCACGTTCTCTTTTAAATTCACGCTGTGAGTTCCGTGCTCGGCCTCGTGTCGCCCTGGGCGCGGCCACCCTACGGAAGGTGTTTACATGGTTCAATATTGAGGTGAATGGAGATAGTGTTCATAGTAAGTGGGAGAAGGACGTGTGACAACACAGCCTGTGGTTTCCGCCATTGGTTTGCACCGTGAGGTTTCATACATCACCTGCGTGTCGTCCTAGAGCGACCATCCCTACGGAGGGTTCATTGTATGGAAATCAAAATCAAGGCAAACTCCATAAATGGATAGGAGTCTCTTAGGTTTTGCTCCGATATTTTCCTTCCCTACTGCAGGATTATTGGGGTGGACCTCTGAGGTCCGAAAATGTTGGGTCAGACTTGCGAAGAGTTGTTAAGTTAGTTAGCAATTTCCTGACCAAATAAACGATGACTAAAATTTATAGGAATAAGAGTTATTCTAGTGTAAAATTTAGTTGAGAATGTCTCAATTCAGTGAAGGAGTACTTGTCCGCCCTACGGTGGCTGTTGCTCTAAATCACTGAAGCATTGTTGCAAAACAATTTTTTTAGGATGCTTAATTACTTTTGCTAAAATTTTGATTGGGTTTAAAAGGCTAATGCATGAAATTTGACTGGGGTAATGCTGAACGCACGCACTAAGCGTGGTAACAATTTTATAGATGCAAGCGCACACCTGTCAGAGTAATATAAAATGGATGGAGTATCCGACTTCTAAATAATTTCCAAACTCTAAAGTTTTAATGAATAGTGAACGGTTAAATGAGTGATTCTTGTAAAATGGGAACTGGTCACAAATAATGGTTTTGGATTTGGGATTTGGTCTTATAATGGTAAAACCTAGCCCGAATTACCTAAAGTTAGCCAACAAAGAATCAAGGATACGCTAAGGACGATATGCATTTTACTTTAGGAACCAACGACTACGCTTTTCACTTGACTTATGTCTAAGCAAGTTCAAAGTCCTAAGACATGTCCTAATATGTCTATTATGAGAGATATCTTAGTTTTAGGATGGAAATAGTCGCAACCTCGGGTTAAGGTCCTATGTCTAGGCTACTTAACCGGAACACTTATTTCTAAGGTGCTCCTCTCCTCGGTTTAACCACACAACAATGCAAATAAGCAACCTTTTCAGTATTGACTTGTTAAGACTTACAGTGGCCTTCTCCAAATCCTAACTTTTTGGGAAAACATGTTGAGCAATGAGTGGAAAGCAAAAACACTACTTCTTAGCAAC